>SNQJ01S0041702.1:34652-53851 GCA_010110895.2 Picea sitchensis
GGGGGGTGTAACAATATCCATTCTAGTATTGTATTATACAACACTTGAACCCGAAAATTACTTCCACGCACGCTTGGGTATATCGGAGGTCCCCTAGGCAACATGAAACCAACCATTCGATCGTTAGACTATTACTGTGCACTGAAAAAAACATTCGAGAATATTACTCTCTCGTACCATGGGTGTTCAACCCTGCAAATATATTTGAGGGTTGTAGCAAAAGGCACACCTTTTGATTGGAAGCCACTTTTTCTTTTCTTATCTTGCTCGGAATTGGTTTTACAAGCACTCGCATGACCATGTTAAGAAATAGCACTTAACAAACAAATATTTGATGCACATGATATAGTCCAAACATAATAAATGCTCATAAAAAATTCACCATTTAATATTTGATCCTCAAATCATCAACAAATCTCCTAAGCATTTTGGTCAAACTCATAATCTAGTCCTAGCCTTTTACTCACATGTACTTGAACAATAAGTTTAGGATCTAGTATAGGGAATCCCCCCTTCGGTAGGAAACCATTTCCCAAACCTAGATGTGAGGGGCAAGGTTGTCGAGGTGACAGTGGGAAGTGTGCCTGTTGTGTCCTTAGGTTTTCCCCTTGGAGAGGTTGGAACATTTCCTCTAGGGAGAATCCGAGAGATAACAATGCGTATTTAAGGTTTCTAGATCTTTGTGAGAAACCTTTGGGTACAACAAGGGCAACAATTGTTTTGGATATTTCAACCATTTCCATACTCTTATACCACAAGGCAAACCTACTTGTGGAGTACACAAAAATATGTTCCAAGTTTTCTTAATTGCTAGTGATTGTATTGAACTTTAATTCAATGCCCTTCTTTTAGAGATAAAAAGTTTATCATTTTCACGATGATGAGTTCAACCTCTCTAGGAGGATAGGGTTATCCTTGCATGAGGATGGGTTAATACCTAAGATTGTCTATGTTCATCACACTTGTTGTTTCTTTGTATGAAGATAAGTCTTAATGCAGTGCCTTGTATATGGTGATATCAATATGCATGAAACCTACCTTAGATTGCTTATGTTCATCACACTTATTGTTTCTTTGTATGAAGATAAGTCTTAATGCAGTGCCTTGTATATGGTGATATCAATATGCATGAAACCTACCTTAGATTGCCTATGTTCATTACACTTGTTGTTTCTTTGTATGAAGATGAGTCTTAATGCAGTGCCTTGTATATGGTTATATCAATATGCATGAAACCTAACACTCCATAATGCCTTAATTTGGTGCTTCCTTTTGTTGGCATGAAAGCATGGGATCAACATCTAAAATCAACCACATGCTCAATGCCTTATTAAAGTTTTAATCAACTTTTTCAAGTGAAAATAAGCCTCATTCTAGTTCTTTGTACACTAGGGTTCATGTAACTAAATATAGGAAGAGGGCATTGCTCTCTTGAATGCTTTGCTAACATAATATTTCAGAAAAGTATATTGATATGTTTGAAGATTTGGAAGTAGGGTTTGTTGATGCTGAGGGACTAGAGAGTTCCCAACACCAACATCTCGACCCCCTGTGGGGTTCATGGAACTAAATATAGGAAGAGGGCATTGCTCTCTTGAATGATTTGCTAACATAATATTTCAGAAAAGTATATTGATATGTTTGAAGATTTGGAAGTAGGGTTTGTTGATGCTGAGGGACTAGAGAGTTCCCAACACCAACATCTCGACCTCTTGTGGGGCTGGGGCAAAGAGACGGGAATGTCACCCTGGGTTTAGAGCCCCAACAAGAAAACACATTCCCTTTTGCTTTGTATTTTTTTTAAATAATGATATTCATTGTGAATTATGTTTTGTTTATTTCATTGTCCTTAAAATATTCTTATCAAGGAAATAAAACAATAACATATAAAGATGGTAAATAAAGAAAATAATATACATGTAAAAGATTGAAATAAAGAAACTGAAATGTTTTATTTTTTATTTATTTATAGTTACATAATGAAAATTAAAATGAAATAGATAAGAAATAAAATAGAAATTGAAATGTTTTATTTTTTATTTATTTTTAGTTACATGATGAAAATTAAAATGAAATAGATAAGAAATAAAATAGAAACTATATCAGAGCCAAAGATGATCCTTATTGATGAAATCTATACATATTTCCTCATATCCTTTTCAGCTTTCAGGTTTCTGCGAAGACCTGGACCCTATAGCAAAGTGCAAAAGTAATTTAACAGAAATGACCGGACATGCTTGAATGTGGATAGTGAAGCTTTAAGGTAATCATCTGCATATGAGAAAATTGGTTAACCATGAGAACATAAACACAATACAACAAAATCAAACAAATGAACAAGTTGCCTCAAAAATGCCATCAATCTTCATTTTCCAAGCTCCTCTTGCTACTCTACAAGCCACCCCTGCTATCAACAACCCATCAAATCCCTTGGAGAAAATATGCAAAGTATGAATGATGAAAATATTTATAGGTTTCTCTCTTGCTCCTAGCATACCTCTCATGATTTTCCTTCTCCTTTCTATGTTGGTTGTTGCTTGTTTTATATTGTTCATCCAACGGTTTCAACAGTTAGGGTTAATTAAAGTTTAACGAACTGAAGCCATTCCATTAGAATCGCCTCTCTTTTTTTTATTATCAAAAATATACATGATGGGAAATTTCACTCCTTTATCCATCTGTCCATTTCGTATTTGTTTCTTGGAAAGTAATTCTTTAATCGACCGAACTCCCTTTTATATCTTTAATTTAAAATGTTACTTGAGATATTGGGTGATTCCCTATCCTTCTAATTGGACACCAATCCAACTCTCCTAGCGAACCCCGAGCTTGGTCCTTATACCTCTCGGCCTTATGTGAACCTTCCAGTGACTCCTAGCGAACCTTCAGACAACCCAACACCTACAACTGCCCTTAGCAGCCTCCTTGCCTAGCGAGACTTACTACCGGTGTTATTCAGGACCTAAGAGAACCTCGGCACAACCACCTTCCAAGAACTTTATCTCCGGGATGAGAGAACTTTATCTACCCTCTCGAGAGAACTTTGGCACATAATCGTTCAAGGAACACTGATTGCAATAACAGGCAAGTGAAATCGAGAATCATAACATGCGCACAATTCAGAGAACACAATACGATAGCGGAAGTCTTTATATTAATATATGCAGAGCATAAAACTTATGATGCCAGGGTATTACAACAGAGCAGGATGCTCTTTACTCGCTCACAACACACTTACAGACTCAAAGAGAATGACTCAAAGCTCTGACAGGAGGGAGCTTAGAAGACTCGGACTTACTCACAAACTAACTGACTATGAACTGCCTCCTCGAATGAGCTCCTCATCTCCTTATATGCAAATTTGTGGAGAAGGGAATCATTTCGATGATGAGACTCGACATGACTTTAGACCCTACATGTCTTCCACTAAATCTGCTTTATGGATTTGGCGGTAGTAATCGTGCAAGATTCTCCGACCAAATCAAAGCCTTTATTCTCCACTAAGTAAAAGTAGATATAACAGTGGATCTGACGGGGTAGTCGCGCAAGATTCCCCGACCAGAGGATAGACAAAAGTTGACACATGTAGAGGAATCTTTGGAAATGCGGGTCAAACCACGCCAAAAGTCGGAGAAGTGCTCCGAGTTTCCAAGATGCCTCATTATTAAAAAAGGACAAATTATTACAATGTGGATGTTGGTTACGACAACCCACTAAACCTGAATGACACCACTGTCGGCCATTTAGACATGAATATTAATGGTTACACTGTGGAGGTTGGTTACGTCTGTTAGAATATAGAAGATGGTGTGCTCGTTTTACCATTGACGATACCCTCGTCACCCAACCACAGGCCGAAGCCTCCCTCCGAGCACCTTAACCTTGACCTGAGAATTCCTTCGGAAGCAAACCCTAAAAAAAAAAAAAAAAAAAAACCTAGGCTAGATAGCCAAAACAAAGTGGCGCATCAATCCCAAAGGATAGCACATCACAAAATGATCGGATGTTTAAAACCCTAATACCTGAGAGATATCAAGCCAATCACGAAACTAGTTGCTCGCTACTTGTTGCACTGCAACCCTCAAACCTAGCGCAATTTTAGCTGCGGTCTTTCTTGAAGCCTGGTCGAGATCTTTGTCAAATGAGAGCTGATTGCCTGTATTTATAGTAATCCTGCCAGGTTTGTTGGGGCGACTTCTCCTTACGGGTATGTGTCTGTTGATATATTATTATTAATCTGTCAAGCTTATTCTCTTGGAGGCTAATGGCTTAGCAATATAAAATTATCTTCTTGAGCCGACAAGGCTTCTAGGGTTATTGCCAACTCATTAGGGTTTCTCTTGCTTCCGGGTCTTCTATTCTCCTTCGGGTTCATACGTGGGGGTAAATACCTCCAGCGGCTACCATAATATTAACACTCCTCTAGCTAGAAGTATTTACGAGGGTAATGGACAGGCACAAAACACACCATTTACCGGTAGCATCAATATGGATCATCTAGACTATTTCATGACTAGATCATGAGCATCACCATCATCAATTGCATCATCTCGAAAAAATATTCCATCTGAGTAGTTAGATATGATGTTGAATAAGTCCTCTCACCATAGAGTGATACAAGAGGAGTAAAAGCTCTAAGCTATTTTCCGTCACGGAAAATCTTTGTTCATCATTCCTCTGAATGATCATTATCTCCAATAAATTGTTGATAGTCTTCAAGGCAATTAGAACAAGGATAGAGTACAACTGTGTCTATTCCGCGATGGTACATAACTACAATCCGATTGGTTAACTACCACATCAAGTAACACACAAGTACTTGATCAACAAGCGTGGTTCTTGACGATTGAAACATATTCACCATAGTAGTCCTCATCTTGTCATATAGTCTTCATAACAAACATCGAGAGCATCATGCATAGAAACAACGTTATGATAAAAAACTAAATCAACTAGGCCAATCTTTTCCTCCGCGTCGTGAGATCTGAAGAATAATGCGCCTGCAGTAGTCTTCATGCATGAAGCGGTGTTATGATAAAAGCTGAATCATCTAGGCCAATCTTTACTCCGTGCGTGAGATGTGAAAAGAATTAATGCGCCCTCGATATTCTATAATGGGCTATCTGCCCCATTTTTTTCTCAACCAAGGAAGAAAGATTGTTTATGATATAGAGACACGGACCATTTCCCACCACAGGCCATTCTTCCGACACTAAACAAAGGGAGGTGTAACACGGAGAGAATGAGTGCTGATAGAAATGTTTGGACCATTCCTTACCTGGGCCATTCCTCGGAGCCTTAACAAAGTGTAACACGGAAATGGAGTGCGCTAGGAATGGTACATCACGGATACTCCCCACCACAGGCCATTCTTCCGACACTAAACAAAGTGTAACACGGAAGAATGAATCTTCCCTCGAGGAACAACTGTCACGATTCTTGAGGCACGGACTACTCCCACCACAGGCCATTCTACCGACGCAAGCAGAATTGCGCTTGGAGAGAATGAGTGCGCCCTCGAGGGAGTAAGCTGTCAGGACCGTTTCCCACCCTAGGCCATTCCTCGACACTAAACAAGTGTAACACGGAAATAATAGTGCGCCCCTCGAGGAATGCGTCACGCATCAACCTCAAAGCGAGCGATTCTTGGCCTTACAATTGTGAACCCGAAGAATGAGCGCCCGGCGGACCATTCTACTTGACTACTGCACCGGTGAATGCCAGAAGGGCCGTTTATTCCTAAGGCCGCTCCATAATGGTAAGTATTTGTCTATGATACATCAACAAGTGATGCGCCTCCCATATTGCTACGGCTGGGGAAGCCTTGTCCATGAAATCTCAATCACTTTAAGCGGAAAGCATGTCCAATGGACTATTACAAAGATAAATGCTCCCTCTAGCGGAGATTTATTTCAATCCACAAAAATAAATGTTTGCGTACCTTCTTTTGGTTTGGAGAGAGTCTTCCCTTCGGCTAAGAGAGTTATTTCCGAGCTCTAGCTTGAGTGTGCACGTTCTTTCATCTTGAATATAGGCTTTACCAAAGTGTATGCTTGCTCTGCTCATCTGTGGAGATATGTATTGGAGAAATCATTTTTCTCCCTTATGGACTTTATCATGGATAATTTAATGCTTGTACTTTAGTTTGGAACAACGTAGAGGCTTCATGTAGATCCCGAACAATAGAGTATATCATAGTTGGAGGCTGGAACATATTCATGTGGTACTTCTTTTGGCTCATCATGAGGATCCGATCTTACGGTAGTCATATTGGTATTTATAGGAATTCCTGCGCTTCCTCTTGTGGAGGTTCTCCCACCAGTTGTCTTCTTCTTGTCGCATGCAATTATCTTTATGGTATGCCTCAAAGTCTTGAGATTACTCGCATGCGCTTTTTACTCAATTTCTTAGGAACATTCTTTGCATTCATCGTGCTTAGAATTCTGACTCATGGATGTGCGGATAATATAATGGCTGCCGCGGAGATAGAGTGGTGTCTTTGGAACAATCAATCATCATAGTCTCCTCCATCCATCACGAGGGAGAACCTCACAGTTGCGGATCTGTAATGCTTTCATTCCTTATAAGTCTTCGTGCATTTTTATTCATCACGACTTTCAGTTTTCTTCTTGATTGCTTTTAGTGAGTTCATGCTCCAATTTTGTAATCTTGTGATTCTGATACAGTGATTGGTTGTTCTGATTCTTCTTCCTTTCTTGGAATCTTCATGTTCTTTCTTTATTATCCCTTTCTTCTTCATGTTTTCATTATCTCTTGGGTCCATGGGTTTCTTGTAGATTCCATGTTCTGAGAGGTCCCACTTCTTACCTTCATCCTTCGGTTCATGGATGCGGATGGACAACCGGGAATACTTGAAGGCTCTCTTTGAAGAGGTCTTCTTAGCGATTAGGTTGAACCGCGTCTTTTGTCTTTTTCATGGCTGCTACCATGGATATATACATTTAATAATCTTCAATGGGTCCTCGATTAGCTATTCCCTCTAATCCTTGCTTCATGTAAGAGTGCATATAGTAATCCCTCCGTCTAATGAGTCCATGCTTCCATTTTGTATCCTTATTGTCTTCTACAATATATGATTGGTTCTCTTGTTTATGAGTCCACGCTTCGATCTTGTTGTCTTCTCTGAGAATGTCATAATTCTTTTTTGGTTTCCTCTCGATTATTTGACTTCTTTCTGTCTTTTGCTTTTTCCAAGTCTCTTCGATTTAGGTCTTATATTGTAGTAGCTTTCACATGATATATTTCTTTCTTTCATGTGTAATATCTAATGATATTCATTTGTATCTTATCTTGTTGTTTATTTTCCATAGGTATAGTTCTTCTTGGAACCGCTATTGTCTTCAAAGAGATAGATATAGAAGATATGTACAAAGGAAACTTGATGCAAGCAAGATATGTACAAAGAAAGTAGAAAGTGTTGTTACCTTTAGTAGAAGAAATGGCTTTTCATCCTGCGTAGTCTTCTTTGTCAGTTCCTTTTCTTACCCGTGTCGATGCTTCGTGTTTCTTCTTCCTTTTATTTAGCTTGGGACACTGATTTTTGTAGTGATCGTACTTTTGACAGTTGTAGTATTGTATTTCTGAAATGTCTTTTCTCTTGATACGGCTTTATAGCGGGCGAACTTCCTTTTGTTCCTACAGTTCTTGAATCTTGTTGTGAAGCTTGATCATCATTGTTACTTCTTTGAGGTTTCTCTTTTGCATTGATCCTTGATTCTTCTTGAGCCTGACAAATTCGAGTTCTTTGAATGTCGTGCACTCCTTCCTTGTGTTCATGCTTGCTGAGAATTGCATCCCATGTCTTGGGAAGACCATTGGAGTACTATGTTCACCAATTCCTTTTTGAAGTGATCTCTTCAATGGCTTGTAGTTGATCTCTTAATTTGGGAGATCCCCTTACAAAGTATGATGTTTATGTTGTCGTCATCATTCATCTTTATGTCGAATCATTCTTTAGACTCTTAACTTGTCCAATGTTTTACATTTGAGAAGAGATTAGTTAGAGAATTGTACATCTTCTTACGATGAGTCAAGATGGGAGATGTAGGGTATCAAGTGGTCTTTTATGGAATCCACTATATTTACTCATAACTCATTGATGTCAGCGATGCTGAACTTCTCCCGCCATTTTTGCATAGCGTTTTCGCGGTTCCTTCTCTTCTCCTTCTTTAAACTCTGGCTTCCACTGATCTTTTCCTTTCACAATGTCAGCACACTTTATTCTTAGCAGGATAGAGGTCAATCCATACATGGCTGTCTTCTAGAGTTGAAATCATCTAAGTTGTTCTCAGACTTCGTAGAATTAGTCATGGCTTGCTTGACTTGAGTCGAAGCCCTAGATTTGACCGGAAATTCAAACTTCACAGCCTTGAGAGTACCGGGGAGATGCATTAGGTTAGGCATGCTTGATTATGGGAGATTAGGTCAATCGTCCTTAAGATTATCAACAAGAGTTTAGGAGTTTATGCAACTTCTGCACTATTTCTTGTGCTTTTAGGCACACTCTGCTAGTAACCCTAGCGGCGGTTCCTCAATGAGCTCAATATCCATGCAATATATTTCCTTCCAGTTTGAAGGGTGTGGAATGTAACATTAGAATATAGAAGATGGTGTGCTGGGTTTACCATTGACAATACCCTCGTCCACCCAACCACATGTCGAGGCTTCCTGCAGGCACCTTAACCTTGACTTTGAGGAATTCTCGGGGAAGCAAACCCTGGGCTAGAACCGCCAAACAAAGAGTAAGCATCAATCCCAAGGATAAGCATCACAAAGGCGGTCGGATGTTCCAAACCTAGTCAAAGAGATATCCAAAGCCAATCTTGAAACTGAAATTTTAGCTTTAACGCAAGCGCACCTGCAGCCTCCTCCGGCGATATTACGGTGCAAGCTGGCGGTCTTTCAAGCTAGAGCGCAATTAAGAATCTTTGTCAAATGAGAGCTGAGAAAAAGCGCACATGACGCCCAGTAATCCGCGGTTCGGGGCGAACTTCTCCTTACGGGTATGTAATGCATTTGGGTAAGATATCCAAGCCAATACTGAAACTAGCTGCTGCTGCAACTGCACCTGCAACCCTCCTCCAAACGTGTGCACCAGACTGCAACTGCAGTGCGCACCAACTGGGAAACTGCAATTCTGAGATGCTGTCAAATGAGAACTGGCGCCCTGTATTTATAGTAATCCTGCCAGTTTGCTGGGGCCGACTTCTCCTTCTGGGTATGTGTCTGTTCAGTATATTATTATTAATCTTGGCCGACTTCTTCCCTTGGAGGCTAATAGCTTAATATAAATTATCTTCTTGAGCCGACAAGGATTCTAGGGTTATTTTCCAACTCATTAGGGTTTCTCTTGCTTCCCGGAGTCTTCTATTCTCGTCAGGTTCACACGTGGGGGTAAATACCTCCCGCAGCTACCATAATATTAACAACGTCAACCCACGGAAACCGACTGCCATTACCTGTCTGGCAATAAGACTTAGGTCTTTATTCCATTGGTTGATCATGAAAATGACGAAAGCGATCTGGGTCCCAGTGCTGAGTGTATATTTCCCTGTACATTTCAGGGTCTTCGTCACTTTCTTCATCTTGTTGTAATACATATCTGGTCCTGATGACCCAAGGATGTCTTTCTCTGATAAATAACATTTTATATTCATCTTCAGAAAGTTGTTCAAGATTTTGGACAGTTTCTGGAAATCTTCTGTGATGAAACAGAAACATCCTTGCAGTATCAAAAACATCAGGATGTATGGCACTTGGATTTAAACCAAATTTCTTCCACCATTCTGAGAGCCAATCTGGTTCAAGAAGTGAGACGAAAGGAACAAAGAATTTGATCATGCAATAGTAGTATATGTACTTGTCAGTCCACAGACAAACATTATCTCACATCGATCTGTATTGGAAATAATTAATTTCAAACAACCTTTCATTTGGATCTTGATGTGGCCAAGATTGTAAATCTCTCATTCTGTTGATCTGGAAGAAATTCCAAGCTGGAGTTTGTTGCCATGTTTGGGTTTGTTGGCAGAACCAGTTTCTATTTACAGACCTGATCCTAGATAGGTCTCCCATTTCTACCAGTTTTTGTCGAGATGCAATAGTAGATGCTTGATGCATCTGGCCAATCACATGCCGTGGAGGAATAACATGGATACTGGTATTTTTTTAGAAGCCTGGTAGTCCAAACTCTATACCTTCGGACCATCTTAACTACCATTGGGGAACCCAACTTTCTTTATAATCATCCCAGCTGGTATTATCATCTAAATATTCAGTGGATGGAGCATTCCTGTAATCATCCCAAGTATTTATAACAACCATGCTCTTAGAACAATAAGCAATTTGAGCATGTGACTCAGAAATGAAAGGCAATTCCTTTCTCTTGGGTGGGTATCCATTTATGCTTGGTAGAGTAATGAAATATCCTGGTTCACCTTTAGGACTTTGATAAGAGCCATGTGGCTCTACTGCAGATAGGAATGGTGTTCCAAAGATACAATCCACTGGTAATTCTATTAATAAAAATTTCATTCCTAAGGCATATTCATCAAGCAGTAAGATGCCTTTAGGTATTTCAAAATTCATATATGTATTTACATTTCCCAGTCCTATAGCAGAATAATTGTTGGGAAGCCAGTATTTAGCAGGAATCAAGTCTTTATGCACTAAATTTATGTCTGAACCAGTATCTAATCGTGCATTTAATCGAAAAACTTCACCATTGATTTCTAACTTGATTCTTACCTGATACTTTTGAAACCTGATGGGCATGATTTTCATCGTTGTTAGCCCTTGGAGATGGGTTGTTGTGTTTGGATTCTCATATGGAGCATCTTCTAGAGGAGGAGGAATGGAATCCAATTTTTCTCTAATCTCTTGTCTTGCCCAAGAGTCAATTTTGAAGCTATACTCAGCTTCTTCCTCCATTCTTCTGATTTTTTCTTTTAAATCAACAACCTCTTTTTTCAAAAGAAGCATTTCTTTAGCCAAATCTGTCACATAAGTATTTTGTAGTTTTTCTTTTTTGTTATATTTGATAAAAGTCTTGGTGTTTTTTTTTTTACCATGGGAACAACAACCTCCCAAGAGTATATCCAACAACCCGCAAGCCAGATATACCAGTAACTTGTGACTCAGCAGGGGCCGAGACGTCCAGAGGCCCACTGAAGTGAACCCCACCAAGTGAACCTCTATCCCAGGGGTCATCTACCCTTCCAGCCTTGTCACAATGGGCTAATATGAGCATCCCTACCCCCCACCGGTTTTGAACTTGTGACCTCCTCGGAGATAACACATGTTCTTAACCATTGGGCCCACTCAGGTGCTCTAAAAGTCTTGGTGTTTTTATCAAAAGAGGCTTCTATGAACAAAGGTTCTCTTTTAGAGGGTTCAGTATTTCTGATCCTTTGTTCAGATTTGACAGTCTTTAGAAAAGTTTCAAGAAGCGAGTTTTTCATATCACCTTCTGGTAAGGCTTTGATCTGTGCCAACATTTGAGCTTTTTGATCACATGTATTACTAAACATACAAACTTTTATCTTCTGTCTAATTTCTAGTTCTGATTCAGATTCAAAACTATCTGTACTGCTTGGACATGAGCAGAAATTTGGATTTTTGCAATTGCAGTCTTGGTTCATCAATATTTCTTCTTTTGAACTATGTTCAAATTCAAAAGTACTAGTGGAGTCTAAGCAACATCCTTCTTGAAGAAGATGAATTTCTTCCCTTTTTATGAAAGGATGATGTGGGCATTGGTTTGTTTCATGGTTATTTGCCCCACATCTATTGCAATGCATTCTTAAGGCCAATTGTTTACTGGCATGTGCTTCTTTAGCTTTCTGCTCGGAAAGCTTACCTTTCGACATTCTGGATGCCTTATTTTCTGGACAATTGTGAGCAATATGTCCAGACTTTCCATAGATCCAACACTATATCTGTTGTCTAGCCTAATGAGAATGTGTTTTTAGTTTAATGTCCTCAGGCTCGTAGTAGTGTGTTCTAGGCCTGTACCTATATTTATACCTTTCTTTCTTCTTTTCCTTGAATTCCTTCTTCTTTTTTCTTTTCTTTCTTACTGGATCTGTGATATAAAGGCCATACTTTTCACAGATAGATTTTTTATCAGGTAAGTGAGATAATTTATATACAGAGTTGTGGACCTTCATATTTACACACAACCCGATTAAAGCCTTAGTGATGAGAGAATAAATCTCTCCCCATGTGTACATTTCATAAGGAAGCTTGAAAACTTCTTGCATTTTTAGATACTCAACAAATTTACTAGGTATTGCTGCCAAGTAAACTTGTTTCCAGAGAAGATTTTGGCTATCTTGTACCTCAAAAATCCTTTGAGTCCAATCCTTGTGGAATTCTTCATATTCAAACATTTTCCCGCTCTTCATATTCATCAGGATTAACTCATGCTTATCTGCCAATTCAGATTCAATACCACACCAATGTTCAAGAATAACAGTAGTTAAGGCTCCTATCATATTGTTATGATGAGTTCCATCAGTGTGATAGACTATGTCTCCCTGTTCATCTCTTAGAACTTCAGCCTCCATTTTGGCAATCATTATTGGAGAAGAAATTACTTCCCACCATTTGCTTAGAGTGTCTGTGAAGCACTGAATGATAGACTTGCATGCTTCAACCTCTGATTTTCCTTTCATGCACATGATCTTATATGAAACATGCATTCTGTCTATCATCTCTCTGATTTGTGCAGCAGACAGACTGTCAATGTTCCATTCTTGGAACCGGTCTTCAACAAATGTTTGGCTTTCTGGTAATTTCCCTTTTCCCATTAGGTCTAGTGTTGGCGGTCTGCTGGTATGATGTGGGAGATTTTCATAGGCAGGTTGTTGGATAGATACCAGAGAAAGATGTTCTTTAGAAGATGATTCTGGTTTTGAGGATGATTCTGGTTTATCTTCTTTTGAGGGAAAATGGTGAGGGAATTTCTTTTGGATTTTTGTTTCATTTGGCTTATATACAGGAGACAAAATAGAAATAGAGGGATTTGGAAGGATGAAGGGATCAGGGATAGGTTTGTCAAGGACACTATCCTTCTGTTTGATTTCCGTCAGTGTCTTTCCCATTTTAGAGAAAGCTTCTCCTAACCCTTCCATTAACTCTTCATGGTTTCTTAAGGACTCTCTGGATTTGGAAGATATTTCACATAGAGTAGAGTCCATCTTATCTCTAACATATGTGACTTTTTCTTGTATTTGATTGACAGATTGCACTATTGTATTTGTAGAAACTTGTAGATCTATAATCTGTCTTTTTTTGGCATAATCATTTGTCACAAATGTGTGTAGCCATACCTCTTAAGGCATTATTAGTCCAGTTTAATTGTTCTGATACAGTCTGGACTCTTTTATCAATACCGGAAAGATGAATAGCTTCCTCAGAAAGCAGTAAAGCACTACTTTAACTTGTTTGTTATTATCTTCAAGGATAATGCCCTTGAAAGGAGGAAAAGTAGAATTTGATTCTACAGTTTGACCTTCAATACTTTTCCATTTATGTTTGGGAGGTATTTCTGAGCTTTCTCCCATCATCTGAACCTCAGCTTTTTGGCTCAATTTCTTCCATTCATAGAAAGAAATCCATGTGTTGTTATCAGATATATACTTTTGCCAATTTTGGGATAATCTTAATTTTTTTTTATCTGACGTAGCTGAGTTAAAGTCATTTGTCTCAGGATTTGTAAACAAATCCCAGTTTAACATTCTTTTGATCCAAGCTTCTTCGATGGATCCCTTCTGACACCCTTTCATAACAGAATGAAATTTGTGTATTTCATCCACAGATGGTCTTTGCATGTCTTGGGGTAAAGGGTTCGAAAATCTGCAATCAGGAATGACCTGATCATATTGCTCGATGTATCCTAGTCCATATTTAGGTGTACCAGGGAGTCTCATGCCTTATATATCTTGTAATCTTGGATCTAGAGTCTCAATAGTAGGCACATAATGAATCATAAAACAAAACTGAGACTCGGAAGTAGATGTAGAACTTTGTACACAGTGATTTACAGATCTATAACATACTAAAGAATCCATTTAAAATAGTAGAGATTACTATGACTGCACAGAAAAGCAGGGCGTTTAATCTTAGTCTTTTGTTCCGGAGAAAGAAGATGTCAGATAGACTCCTGGCCGACTGCTTAGGCAGAAACTAGTAACTCTGTCTGGAAGTCGTAGAAGTGGAAACTCTGCCTTTCAAGAGCCCGAGACTTCTGATACGTCTTCAAAGTGAGTCGCAAGAGTGGAAATCCTGTCTTTGAAGGACCCGAGACTCTTGATACGGCTCTAGATTCTTTCCACACACTTAAACACACAGAAAACAAAACACAAAGCGAATAACTTTTATCAGAACGAAAGGTCTGATATCATAAACCTGATCATAGGTAAAACAACACGGTTCCTCTCTTATTCAATGTCAGACCTTTGATTTTCGATTCCGATTCTGGTGAAGCATAGTCACACAAAAAAATAAGCCTTGGAGCACCGTAATCCATTCTTGAGAGCAACCAGATTCAATCAGTAAATAAGGAAATCGCTTGTAATAAACCGGTATGGTCGAAGACTGTCCAGCATCTGCATTTCTAGTGCCCTTGATGCTTGAGCTCAGAAAGTTGCTCCTTGTTTTAAATCAAATGACAAGCTATTAAAATGTCGTCAAAGCATCATCTTTGTCTTGTCTCAATCACGGGCTTATCCAGAAACATGAGGCGCAACAATGTTACTCCTCTGTTGTCAGCGACATTAGTTCATCAAGTTCATCACAATCTTCATTATAGAAATACAGTTTCGACATTGTTATTGACCTTGGAGAATAACCTTGCAATTATGAATGCATTCATTCTTTGTCTACCTCCACAATATTGCCAAAATGCAGAGCTTATCAGTCGCATATAAGTAAACAAATATTAGAGTAGAAAGAGTCCAGGATTGTGGATGAATTTAGTGTTTTGTACATCGATTCAATCACCCCAGCAATGGGAATTACCAGGTTTACGGGACTGAGTGTAGCGCCCAATCCTTATGATCCTCGAATAAGATTGTGTTGATTTATTTCACCAAAATGTAATATGCACTGGTCATACCTAGTCATGAGAAATAACATTCACAAAGTCCCACTATTGAGGAACCATTTCGATTTGAATAATTACTAGCGACCTTTCTTTTGATATGGTGTTTCTCATGGTTAATCGTCAAACTAAAAGAAGCTTGGAAATAACCCTTTTTTATATGGTGTTTCTCATGGTTAATCGTCAAACTAAAAGAAGCTTGGAAATAACCCTTGGTGCCAAATGGCATTGGCTGCTTTATTTGGTTTCAATACTCGAAATACCCTTTAAAACTTTATTCCATGCCTTGTCAGCATATGTATGACCCAAAGTAGGCACTGGGGAGAGTTTTATATGGAGGAGGTCGATTTCCTTATTTGGTAAAAGGGTCATCATAAGGTATAGAATAATATGTTTTGTTTTTTAAGATTGGTATGGCATGGAATAACTTTAAATTCACAACCAAAATGGAATGGTAAAATATTTATATAGTAATGGAGTTATGAGAAAAAGTTTGAAAAGTGAATTATGAGAAATAAGGAAATAATATTTTTGGTGTAAAAGGAAATATTCCAAAAGTTATTATATTACCCTAACTAATTTTTCAAAAATTTTCTTCACTTTCTCATTATTTTAAGGTTGGTAAGGTGAGATATATGATAACGACGAGTGATGATAGGGTCTTTTGACATATAGTGTCATCAATGAAATAATGTAAGGAGTGAATAAAGGGCTATGTTTAGCAATAAGTCAGGTACCATGATAAATTTGCTAAGAATATTGCGCCAATCTTTAGCAAGAGTAGGTGAAACTTCTATTCTGGAATCAAGTTCATCACAATCTTCATTATAGAAATACAATTTCAACATTGTTACTGACCTTGAGAATAACCTTGCAATTATGAATGAATTCATTCTTTGTCTACCTCCACAATATTGCCAAAATGCAGAGTTTATCAATCACATATAAGTAAACAAATATTAGAGCAGAAAGAGTCCAGATCGTGGATGAATTTAGTGCTTTGTACATCGATTCAATCACCCAAGCAATGGGCATTACCGGGTTTACGGAAATGAGTGTAGGGACCAATCTTTATGATCCTTGAATAAGATTGTGTTGATTTATTTCACCAAAATGTAATATGCATTGGTCACACCTAGTCATGAGAAATAACAT
This sequence comes from Picea sitchensis, assembly GCA_010110895.2. Taxonomy (NCBI): domain Eukaryota; kingdom Viridiplantae; phylum Streptophyta; class Pinopsida; order Pinales; family Pinaceae; genus Picea; species Picea sitchensis. Next base: position 50,932 of record SNQJ01S0041702.1, read on the forward strand.
TCACAAACTCCCATTATTGAGGAACCATTTCGATTTGAATAATTACTAGCGACCTTTCTTTTGATATGGTGTTTCTCATGGTTAATCATCCAACTAAAAGAAGCTTGGAAATAACCCCTGGTGCCAAATGGCATTGGCTGCTTTATTTGGTTCCAATGCTCGAAATACCCTTTAAAAAATTATTCCATGCCTTGTCACCATATGTATGACCCAAAGTAGGCAGTGGAGAGAGTTTTATATGCAATGGGCTAATGTATAAAGTCAAGGTTGATTTCCTTATTTGGTAAAAGGGTCATCATAAGGTATAGAATAATATATTTTGTTTTTGAAGATTGGTATGACATGGAATAACTTTAAATTCACAACCAAAATGGAATGGTACAACCTTTATATAGTAATGTTTTAATTGAAGAGAGTTATGAGAAAAATCTTTTAAAAGTGAATTACGATAAATAAGGAAGTAATATTTTTGGTGTAAAAGGAAATATTCCAAAAGTTATTATATTACTTTAACTAATTTTTCAAAATTTCCTTCACTTTCTCATTATTTTAAGGTTGGTAAGGTGAGATATATGATAAAAAGGAGTGATGATAGGGTCTTTTGACAAATAGTGTCATCAGTGAAATAGGACTGTGAATAATGTGAGGAGTGAATAAAGGGCTATGCTTAGCAATTTGTCAAGAATATTGCACCAATCTTTCGCAAGAGTAGGTGAAACTTTGTGCAAGTAGTGTGATTTGAGGGGGAGCGTCGCAATGCTTTGTCAGCTAAGTATTGTTGACCAAAAATGTAGTCAACAGGGTTGTTGATATTTTAAAATGGGGGTGTTGGTAATTGGATGAGTAAATGTTGTTGTAATTTTGTAAGATGTATTGTTGTTTTTGTTCATGAGCAATGCATCTTTTTTGTGGAGGTTGTCAATGATATTCTCATAAAGTTTACTAATTAGGAGCTTTAAGAAGTGTAAGAGGTATTGTTGTTTTTGTTCATGAGAGGTGTTGCTTTTTTGTGGTGGTTTTCAATGATATTCTCAAAAAGTTAACTAATTAGGAGCTTTAAGAAGTGCAAGACATTTATAAGTATTTGCTCAGTGATTTATGATGGCTCTTTTGGATCCTATTGGTTTGGTGTTTTCATTGGTTTTGATAGTTGTGGTGCTAGCCTGTGTTCTTCATTGTCCATTTTCTTACCTTTTCTTCTTCATTTTAGAGTCTAATTTACAACGCTGTAATTATAGATATTTTGAGAGTCAATATGCCATGTTCTTCTATTGTAGGTTGTGTTCATCTCTCTGAGTTTCAACATTAATAAGAGTTGAAGTTGTGATGTTCCCCTAATCGATTTTTTCATTGGTTTTAATAGTTGAGGTGTTGATAGGCTTTGTGTTCTTCATTGTCCATTTTCTTACCTTTTCTTCTCCATTTTAGAGTATAATTTATAACACTGCAATTATAGAGATTTTGAGAGTCAGTATGTCATGTTCTTATGCTGTAGGTTTTGTTCATCTCCCTGAGATTCAACATTTATAAGAGTTGAAGTTGTGATGTTCCCTAATGCTTGCATATTTCTTGTTATTGAAGAAAAACGAGAGTTGAATGTTAAGACTATGTTGTACTCCGACAACTTTCAATAAAGGGATGATTGGTTTATTTCAGTTACTTGATTCTTTTAGTTTCTTATGATTGTTGTGAAAATTGTTTCAATTATCATTGCCTTCATTTAACCATTATACTTTAAATATGAAATTAATTATTTAGCAACATTCTTCAATTTATTGTTGAAGTTATGATGTTTCCCTAATCCCTAGATATTTCTCGTGATTATCAGACATCGAGAATTGAATGTTAAGACTATGTTGTACTCCAACAACTTTCAATGATGAGGTGATTGGTTTGATTTAGTTACTTGACTCTTTTAGTTTCTTATGACTTTCGTGAGAACTGTTTCAGTGATGATTGCTTCATTTAACCACTGTAATTTAAATATAAAATTGATTCTTTAGCAATATTTTTCATTTATTGTTACCTTGTTAAATCTCGGTGCATGTAAGTTGTTTGATGGTAGAAGGTCAATTTCCCCATTGAACAACAAACATTTCATTCTTTTCTTCTCCCATACCTTGTGTTTTCAAACCTTTAAATGAATGCTCAATAAATATAGGAACCCATTAAGTATAAACAACGATATTTGATTTTTTTTTTAATTAAAAACATTTATTTTCACTACTACAACGAGAGATATTAATTGTAAAACCATTTGTGTGAAAGCTTCGTTGAAGATTCAAAAACATTATAAGGGACACCCTCTTGAATTATGGAAAAATATTATTTCTAAAGTGTTAGGGATTGTGTTGGTGATAGAGGTATCGTCCCTACCTTGGTTTTCGAGGACTCTAAAAAAATGATAACATATATAAAGATAAATTATGACATTTATGTGCCATAAAATTTAAGAATGGTGCAACAATTATGTGCAAAATGCACACTAGTTTTAGGAGAATATGTTTTATGAAGGATGAGTACGTGAGGTAATTGTGGCATCACTAAGTCTCTAGATGTTTAGAAGTACCTTTTGTAATGGCACACGTTGAAAAGGAATATAACAAACAAAAGGGGGGAAAGAGAGAACACGACTAAATAAGTGCATTTGTAATGTTTCCAGGGAAAGATCAAAACTAGTTTGTTATGACTACAAGCAAGGTCGATACTCCAAATAAGTGCTTAAAATAAGAAGGAACAAAATGGTAAATCTAAGGTGGCAAGTGTAGTGTACCTTTTTAAAGAACCAAGAGGTCTAACGTGCTCTTGTAATATTCTGTACACTCTTTCAATAATAAACACAGGCCAATATAACCACATGCATTTAAGCACAATTAAACACATTTAAAATACAGAGTGAAACATATCTCGTTACTGCTAT
>SNQJ01S0041703.1:24599-51280 GCA_010110895.2 Picea sitchensis
GAAGTATTTCTTGAAAAGAAATGCTTCGTGCCCTCCTGGTGTTCTTTAGCTCGATGCACACCTTGCAGAGCCTTTCTCCACAGAGTGTTTAGCAGCTCTGTGAGTGTCTTCTCTTTGACACTTCCCTTTCCTTGGAACTCGAAATGGAGTTCTCAGATGCACTCTTTGCACTCGCTCAATGCCCTCCTGGCAGAGTTTTACAGAACCTTCAGTAGTTCTGTTTCTTTTCTGTGCCTTCCTTTGCACAATTCCTCGTCGTCCAAGGAGTTCAACAACCTTGAGGCTCCTCCTTGAATCTGTGAATCTTTCTGGTGTGCACTCCTTGCACGTTCTTTCTGACTCCGTAGAGATCAGATGCGCACTCCTCGCGCTGGCTACAGAACCTCCAGTGTTCTGTTGTGCACTCCTTGCACAGCCTAAAGAATCCAGAAACAAATCACAACTCAATCAGATAGACAATAAAATCTATCTATAACCTGTATCTACAGTATACAGGTGACACTCAAATGCATAAACATACACATACCATTCATGGGCAGGAAAAAATGCTCTTTGTATTAAATTCCAAATGCCTATACAAATGTTTACAAAGTCTGGATTGTAACAAGTCTCGGCTCTCTCTCGAGACCTCTCTACCTGAGAACTCTCTCCCTAACTTTCTACTCAAATTTTCTTAATTACAAAATGGGGCTCTCTCAAGCTTATCCTCAACCACCGTCTCTAAGCTATCGCTATCACCAAGCGAATCCTATGGCTACATTACATAAATGGATGTCTAGTCCTGATAGATTTGGACTTAGCTGCAGATAACCATTTAAGGCAACTTCAACCACTCCCTGAACAACTGTGTGGTCTAGCACTAAAAGCCTTACAACATTTATTGAAATCTCAAATTTCAAAATTGAGAGGGCTGCGCCTCTCCCTTTCTCCATTAATGCATGCTAGATGTATTGGTTGGCTGGCACGCTGCTGACATGGAGTGATGCTCCTGCATCACAATTGTAGATTCATCCGAAGTTCATCCTTGATCTGATGGTTTACATTACTTTGGGATTACGAAACTTTTAAAACTTTGATCTAATAATATCGAATCAACGAAGTGTTGAAGTTCCTATCCTCCGCTTGATCCAATGGTTGAGAATTGACCCAAATTTTTTCCATGAGATTTGACGGTCGACGTTCACTTCACGACTTCAGAGGTTTCAATACTTCATGTCTTATGGGGTCCAATTATTCTGTCCTTCCACTTGGTTCTATCTAATGATCATGATAGATCCCGAACTGATCTAACGGTTGTGATTACTCCCAAATTTTGAATTGACGATTAGGATTCCATGATCCTTCACAAGGGATTCTTCTGTGTAGGCTCTGGCTTCTGCATGATCTGATGGTCCAGGATTGTCCCGAGAACTACATCAAAGGACATGATTCTTCCTTGATTCTTTTGGAGTTTACTATGGGGATTTCAATCTCGATAACACTTCTTCAATGTGTTCTCCTTTCTAAGATTTCCTTCATCCTTTCCAAAGACATTATCATTGCATGCTCTAATTCTATGTGTGTATTCTTTGTAGAATCTCCCCGGTATCTCTCTTGAGGTTTAGGAACATAGAATCACTATTGATCCTATAGTGATCAACAATGATCATGAATTGCTTCTTCCCCAAGGTGATCTTCCTTTTCCCCAAGGTGATCTTATTTTTCCTCTAATTATTATACATGTTTGACTCATGTTGCCATCGTTGACAACACACAATCAATAATGCCAACAACTACGATCCCTTATATTTCATGAACCCCATGCCCAAAATTATTTCCCCCATCCATATCATCTTCTCCACATGACTTAGAGAGGGGTTCACCCGGAAAACACTCCTTGACTTAGGGAATGATTCACCCAATAGGTCTCCTTATCAACCCTCACATACCTAAACTTGAAAAATTACATAGTGATCCAAAAATGGAAGGATTAATTAACAAATTGACTTAATTAGATGCTCATAATTGATTAAAGAGTTCATCTATTAATAGCCATGCTACAAATAAGAGAAGTAAACATAAACAAGAATGAGACAAAGACAACAAGAACTTGATAACAAAGTTCACCAATGTGTGGCTACATCTCTAGGCTCGCTTCCAAGTGGAGGACCTCTTTATTGATCTTCAAATTCTCAAGTTGTGTTTAAAATGGATCTTTGCTATTACAAACATGCTTCTAATCTTCTGTACAAGACCTCCTTGTGCAGATGCACACATGCCTCAATAAACTCCTCTCAAAACATGACAAAATTCCCCTCAAAACATGAGAAATGGGCTCAAAACTCTAATGCTTCTTCACATTCCCTGCATAAAAAGTACCCTATCAAGCTCAATAAGCCTGGTTAATATATTGTTTAGGCTCAGATGAGGAAGCCCAACTTCCCACAAGAATCTGGCCTCTTTTTGGGATCAAATCCCCCTTCAAATGGCCAACATATCCTCAAAAATGCCCAATCTGGGCCAAACTATAGGGAAAAACTCCCACATGTGTATAAAAAATAAAAGTTGGCCCAAGAGGGCTAGGTGCGCACACAAATATAGGGTCACATGGTAATAAGGTGGCCAAGCTCTAGCCCAGAGGGCTGTGCATTGTCCCCTTTCCCATAAACAAAGTTCATGTGGCACAAATGCATGAGACCACGCCCTTAGGGTGCACGCCTAACCTCAAGTTCCATCTCCCGTAGCATATGGTGGAGGGTGAAACAAACACACCCCCTTTAATGACTGTATGGAGGTTAAGGAAAGGAGCCTGTGCCTTTGGTTATATGCAACAAATAGAAACCTCGGGCTGGGGCTTAGCCCCACCCCCTTTTCGCCATTATACACACTATATGCAACTTATATAGTTTGAAGTGGGTGGTATTAACAAACACCATAGCATAGCGCATTGGTAAAGGTCCTCTCCCAAGAATTGTGCTCGAACACAGGTCATGGGTTCAAATCCCATGAACCCCAACAAAATTTTAAACTGCCATACAGTGATAGGGTGTCACGTGGCACCTCTTCATTTCTCTTCCTAAATTCCACTTGTCAACTTCTAAGTGGATCTGCCCTGTTCTTAGTCAACTGTTGTTGTGCTTCCACATGTCTAAATTCTATGTTAGCAGGATGATGTCATGCTGACGTCAACATTGACTTTTTTTGCCTGTTGACTTTTTACCTGTTTGGGATAATGGTCAGAGTGAAATAACTCTCGCATACAATGTTCATTTGAGAAAGTAAGTATATGGATAGAATCAATGTGATGAGCTGGTCACAATGGAATTGGTTTCATTCAATTCCGATAACTTTCATTTTTGAGCATTTTCTGAACCTGGGGAGCCTCCTGGATCACATAGGGTATTTGAACACTTATTTAGTTTGATGAGTTGGTTTTTGATGCACATGATTAGGTGGATATTTTATTGATTTGATTTACTTATCATGATGCATTTGACTTGGGATCCTTGGAGGGTGTATTCATTGTCTTGCAGGACCTTGCTTGGTGGATAGTTTTGGAAGAACAATCCTAGCTTGGGCTTCCTTGGGGCTTGAAGCCCACAGGTTGGATACCATGGCCCACACACTAGATGATGATGGTAGCCTTTTGTTGGTTTGATTCTCTCTCTTACTTCTTCTTGGGCTAACTCAGGTTCATATCTCGATAGGTTTCCAACAAAATCCTAAAAAACTATCGGCCCTCCTGGTACACCAGAAGGAAACGTTGCGCACAGGGTGCACAACACAGTCTCACCCAAGATATCTTTTATGGGTGACTGCAATACTCATGTGTTTGCAGTCTAGGAATGAGTGGGGATCTAGGATTGTGTTATTCTTTCTTATGCATTACCCTCATTAATTATTCAAGTACTTCTATGATTCATTAATCTTTAAACCTATGCATGCATGTTGATATAGCTAGTATAACCATTCATTCATAAGATAATGATCAACAAAAAGTAAAAATTCATTAAAAATCACATAGAAAACAAGGTTTATCTTGGTTCAACCCCTCACGGGGCTACGCCCACAAAGATCTAGCTTCTCTGCTCTTTTATTTAATCTACTGCAAAATCTTGCGTTGCGCGCATTACATCTTCGGTAATACAATTAAGATTAAGGGTAAGAACCCTTTGTGAGGTGGACTAGATCACACCAGGATCCTCAGCCTGTGACCTAACCCTCAAGGTCTACCTTACTCAACTCTCCTACAAACTTATTCCAATCAAAAATCCTACAAAATCATGATAATCAACTCTATCTTTTATCATATGATATCTCTCTATCTTGCATATACACCTCTTTTTCCTTAACCGACATCCCCCTTTTACTAGACCTCCTAGGCCCTTATTTATACTATTTTACAGGATTATAGCCATTACAATCCTTATCAAAAATCCTAACCCTATCACGGTTAGGCTTGTCTTCCTGCGTGCCACGTTTCTTTTCCTCCTACATGCTGCTTTTCCTTCTTTTTCTGCATGTTGCTTTCTTGCCACCCGTTGTGCGTGCTCAAAAATTAGGTCTTCCTTTCCAAAAATAGGTCTTTCCCCAAAATAGATCCTCCTTCAAAAATAATAATGCACCAAAAATAGACTTCTTCTCAGCTTCGACCTGTGCCCAATAGCCCCCCAACACTGACATGTGGCTCATCCCAAGCCAATCAGGTGGTGTGCACTCCATGTACCACCTTTTCCAAAATATGGAATTTCTTTGCTAGTTCATTTCCTTTTTCCCTTCATCTGCGCAGATTTGTATGTTAGCGCCTCGACTGTCTGTGATGTTATCTCTTCCTATAGTAATGATGCTCCCTTTGACTGTGAATATGCCATACTCGTCTTATCTTCCTCCAACTGCTCAATCATTTGTGCTGCTTGTTCCTCCAGTGGTTCCAATTGGGTTTGTCTTTCTTGCTTATTTTTCTGCGCTGTCTGTTGAAGAAAATATATGAAGAACCTTACTCAAGCATTTTCAAATCTTTCTAGGCTAAGGAAAGATAGTTGGGAATGTTACCCCGATTTTATATCCTTTAATTCAAAACTATCTCTTAATCCACATGTAATATGTTCTAGGGACTAAGGCTGATTTTATATGTCATATGTAATTGTAAAAACAAAAAAAGAAAAGAAGCGTAGATACAGATAAGTGTGTACAGGAAAAGAGATGAGAAGAAAAGTAAAATCTGAACAATATTATAAGATACACATGTGACACTGAAATCAGAACACTGATTTCTTTTGTATTAATTTCTCTATGAGATAGAAAGAAAAATTCTCTTTACAAACCCCTGTGAGGGTGGGGCCAAAGTTAGATTTAGAATCCTCCGATGGACACCATACAAAAAGACTTTGGAAAAAAAAGAAACTGAAGCTAAAGATTTGGATCAACTTGCCATAAAAGTGTTGTCACTTGACTCTACAAAATATCCTTTATCAGTTATGAAATCTAATCCATAAACAAAAAAGAACACACAGACTGCCAAAGAAGATCATAACCTTTAGAAACAAGATGTTGAAAGATATGATTCAGTTTTTGAATCCTGTTGCCTTCAATAAGACCCTGCTGTCATCTACATGGTTTATATTTCTAGTAAACTCAAAATGAATGAAGGAAAATAAATATCTCACAAGTATAGAGCAGACCTTATATCATAAGTTCTCCTTATGTTCTCTCCTCCTGTGTCTCTTTGTTTTGATTGAGATTTTATTCTTCTTCAAAACAAGTTATGGTAGTTCAACTACCTTTCTTTTGTTCAACTTTAGTCATCTTAACCACTAGTTTGAGACAAATAGATAATAAATAATACGGGTCTATTAAATAATAACTAAATAGGTGGGACCCCTAATCCCTTTGTTAAATTTTAACAAAACATGAATCCTCCTTGTTACTCCCTTTTTATTGACTTCAATAATCAACATAAAGTGAAATATAATAACCCAAGATATGCTCCAACATTCTCCTTGTAACTCCCATTCACATAAATAATCAAACATTTTAACAAAAACAAAATATGACTATTGACCAAAAATAGGATAATATCCATGTTGTCAAAAACATTATGTCTAAATATATGCTTGTTGTCCAAAACAAACAGTTTGTTACCATGCCAATAACGACATCTAAATCCATGTTTGCTATAAGAGGCAGTTTTCCTCTTTCCACTACTGCCCTCTTTTGATATTTGTGTTGCAACCTTAGGCTGATTGTAACCTTGAGGATGGATCTCACTAATGACATGGGAGAAATTGTCTTTGATGTGAAGATGGTAGGATACTTATTCAGAGGAATTCTCGGAAGAGATAGGGTAATTGGCCACTTTTTTCCCTTTATCAATCTCAGGTTCGGGCAAGGTGGTTTTGATCCTTTTGCTTGCATGTGAGGAATGGACATGCAAAACAATGTGATCAACTTAGGAATTTGGATTGAATGGTGGTTTAGGGGGAGGTAATGGAAATGATATTGTATGCCAACCATTATGATGTGCAACAGGCTAATGGATGATCTCTTGCCAACCATTATGATGTGCAACAGGCTAATGGATGATCTCTTGCCAACCATCATTGGTAGGTGGTTTTGGCTGCATAGAAACATGAGGAGGAACACAAATACCATAGAAGTTTTGATGTGGTTGGAAAGGAGGCCTCTCAGGTCGGGGTTGGAGAATCCCTTGGCCAACTAGGTTGAAGAACCCATCTTGAAAAATATGATTTAGTTCTTGCGGATCAACATAAAAACATATCAATAATCGTGGCCTTCTATGGCCTCTTTGCCAATTGTTTCATCTACCTCTGTTTGCACCTCTGCCATTGCTGCCCCTGCTAAAAAAACTCATCTTGAAGCAGTATTTCAATCAGAATTCAAAAACTTTTAACAATCCATTCACTAATACTCTACCTAAATAAAATCGAGATATTGGCTCTATTATTCACAACAAAAGCATATGCAAGCCATCCATTGATACAATCCACCAAATATTGAATTTAATAATTAATTTCCAATTAACATGGAAGTGAATTAAATGTTATTGGAAAGATGGGGGGCTTTGTAATGAATGAAAAATGATATCATGATGGGAAAGAACGAATGGATACTGTTCAAGCAAAATGGAGAGCCCTTCCTTTATAAAACAATGCCTTCATATTGAAATTTTCACCCAAATCATCATCTAAATCCTTTGAATGAATTTATAATAATAGAACAAGGAAGTGGATTAAATGTTATTAGGAGAATGATGGGCATGTAATGAGTGAAAAAGTGATATAACGGGCAAGAGTAAGATGGTTACTATTCCATTAAATAAAATATCATTCATTAACTCTATACTTCACAATAATATTCTTTGTTGGAACTATTTTACCCTTATTCACCAGGAAAATTCGAATATCAAGAATCCCCTTAAAAAAAACTCATTCGAGCCACAACTATTTATTTTATAACATTTCATCATACAACATCCAAACTAAAACCTTCAAACAATTTAATATTAAATTCGAGGAATATTCAGAGATGTCAACTTTTCTTTCTTCCCAAAACCATAGATGTTTTTTTTAAAATGGTAAAGCAATCCGTAGGAGAAAAATAACTCAACATTTTGGCTTGACAATAAATCATAACTAAAATATCTTAAATCATAATGAAATATTGAAAGGAATCACAAGGACCCTTCGATGGTGCATCAAAAAAAATTGCTAACTTCAAATCATTGACAGTGAAACCCAGATGGCTCAAAAACCCTTGTGTGGGTTTAATAATCAACAACTCATATAAACTTCGGAAGTCGACCAATTTCTCGGTGGGTAAATAACACAACGAGCACACGTTTTTTATTTTTCAAATCAATGTTATGATTATAATAAATACTACGATTTATTTACATGTTCAAATTCACTGGGAAACAAGTCCCGAACTGAAACAAAGTAGGCGTGAGATAAACAATGGACCCATAAACACGGTGATAATAATTCATTCAAAAAGTTTCTTGGTAAATTTCCAAGGTGACAACATTTACCACATACAAATTTTCCAAGATCTGGGTATGGCTAGGGTAATATAAGAACCCTTCATTGCCCTTTTCTTTTACAGAAAAGGAGAACAAGTTAGAAATTAGTCATAGAATCCGAGCAAACATGAATTTAATTGTTGTAAAAACCTTTTCCAACAACCCAATTGCCAACGTTTGTTCAAAACACAACTAATCCAAATAATCCCACAGAGTAGAGCGTCGAACAATAATTCGTGTTCAGATCAATTTTATGCCAGTTAGAAAGAAAGTACATGGCATTTTGCACAACCATAATGTAAACAATATACCATATTTTTATATCAACACTATAAATACAACATTTTCTCCAAGCACAACATAATTCATACCCTAACCCAAAAACATAGTCGATATATACTTTTGGTTAAGTTGCTCCAATGCCCAAAAGGAAAAACAAGGAAAACCCCAAATTGAAATGATATAACTTTGTAAAACAAATACATTTCACATGCAAAGTCCTAGAGCCAACAAAATGATTTTAACTCGAGCAAAGTTTCTATTTAATGAATGGAGAGATAAAATTTTCATACCTGTAAGAGTAGAACTAAAGAAACCATGAGACACAACTTATTCAAGCTGAAAAATGGTGGAGTTTATATTTACCAGAGCACCCACAATGAATACCAAAACATAGTGAAGGTGGCATCCCCGAGATAGGGTAAGAATGACGTGCAATAGATGCACGTCGCTTCCCATCTCCCAATATTAAATTTCATCAACCATAGCATAATGAAGCGCGCCAACTTCCATCAATACTTACACATATATCCAATGTTTCGACAAGGTAACTATACGAACCTCTAATATCAACAATGTTAGGTCAAAAACCACCACAAGGATCTACAATACCTACAATTTGCCAAAGAAACTCCATACCACATGATGACCCATTGTCCAAACATAAGTTTGTGTATAATTCACACTTAGTATCATAGCCTAGATGTAGCAAGGGCGAGAATGTCTAATGACATAAACATTTCTTATCAGATCAAATCATAAACCAATCTTCCATAGATTGCAATTAGAACCAGAGTTTTCCTTTTGTTCCCAATTGTGTAATTATTCTTGTAATGAAATAATAAGCCAAACATTGACGTGTTAACATGAGGAGTCATTTCCTTTTATTACTATTCTACAAGGGTCCCACCTATTTAATATAAATAATGTGTACGTATAAATGCATTGCAACTTATTTGCAGGCAGGGGTCTCATGTTGCACTTTTTAGGCGTCAACAAACTAGCGACTCCACAAGGAAATTTGTTCTCAATAGATTTAAAACTCAGAATACTAGGATCTGTAGACTGATAGAAGTAGGTGATTGAAACTGCTCAGAAAATAGCTATGAAACAAGGGGAAAACTAATGGTTTAAGGGAAAATATGAGATGGGACTTCGGGGAATAACTTATGGAAAGTGATATGTTTGAGGGGGAGTGGTCCTGTATGCATAACAATAAAAAAGGTTCACAACTGAAAACACTTTTCAGAATTTTGAGGATAATGATTCTGATATGCTCTTGAATCTTAGGATGGAGGGAAGAAAGGGGATATCAAAAACAAGGAAGAAAACAAAACCAACTATACTACAACAATATTGAAAGAAAAAATCTATTCCCTCAGTGTTTCAAAAGGAAGATATCGTAGCAGTTGTGTTTATTTTGTTTTCATTGATCAAAAATACTTATAGAATGACATCATTATGGAAAAATTGTTCTAGATTTTATTTCTGATGACCATGCAAAACATAAAATAAAATTCAATAAACCAAAATAGCAGAAAATACGCAAGACAACAAAATATACAAGAATCATATTTACACAAAATTGAGTCGGTGGTCAAGATGGTTCCACATAATGTTTCAAATGGGAACCATTGGTACTATAAGAAAACAATCGCTCATCCATGTGCTTAAGAAGATATGAATTTGTTCCTAGGAAAAAAATGATCTTAAATGGACCTAGCCATAACTTTTGGAATTTAGAATGTCTCCTTCTCTCAGCATGAGCTGAATCCAACAATAAGACCTTGTCATCAATTTTAAATTCAATGGTCTTTTCCATTTTGTTAAAATACTTCTTCACTGTTTGTTGCCTCTTCTTCAAATTTTCCAAGGAAAAATTTCCTTGTTATTCCAGGGCTAGCAACGTATTTATCCTTTGAGAAACATCATAAGAAATTAATTCTTCAGTCTGTAACATCAATCATAAGGAATAAAGTTCCAATTCAATAGGAACAATAACCTCTTGGCCATATACGAGTTGGAAGGGAGTAAATCATGTACTTGCTTTGGTGGTTGTATGGTTTTCCCAAAGAGCATAAGTGAGAAGTGTGTGCCACTGGTGATGTTTGTCTTCTATGATTCTCTTTATGATCCTAACCAGATTATTGTTAGTGGACGCTTCTTTCCCATTTCCATGAGGGTAATAAGAAGATGAAGTAAAATGTTTGACACCCAATTTAGCCAGAAATTGCGTCAATTTTGCAGAAATGAAGGATGGGCCATTGTCTGTAATGATCTCCAATGAGATGCCGAATCTGGAAAAGATGTTAGATTCTAGGAAAGAAAATACATGCTCATCATGTACGTGTCTAAGAGGGACAACCTCGGTCCACTTAGTAAAGTAATCATTGGTTGTTAAAATAAATATATGGCCTACAGAAGATGGAGGGTTGATAGGACCAATAAAGTATAGACCCCACTTAGAAAAAGGGAAATCTGAGAGGACGGGTTGTAAAGGCATGGAAGAAAGACGTTCTTTCCCAATGATTTTTTAGCATTTTTAATGGGATCTTGCAAATTTATATGATTCACGAAATATCGAAGGCTAGTAGTAGCCATTTCTTATTATCTTAAAAGAAATAGCCTTAGCAGAAAAATGGCCATTGATGTGAATGAAAGAAGATGATGATCCATGGATTTTGAGTAATAACTTATGTGCTTCTTCATCATTTGTACATCGAAGTAACAAACCATTAGCAAACCTCCTAAACAAAAGGTCTCCTAAAATGATATAATTGGAAGCTTCAAGGTGGTGTCTCCTTCTCTAGTGAGGATCGAACCCATCTTGATGATTTTGATACTGCAAATAATACACCCGATTTTTATACTACGGATTCTCAGATAGAGAGAGGTGTTGATTTTCAATATAAAATAACGCTGAAAAGGAATTATCTTGTTCTTTGAGTTCTTCACTTGGTTCAAGGTGCTGATATAAGTGAAGGGCTAGGTCTCATCCCTTGATTGTCTTCGAAGTCATGATCATCAAATCATGATCCTGAATTTTGGAAATCTAATGGGCAAGTTTTCCTAAGAGATAAGTTTGTGAAAGTAGAAATTTGACAACAGATAAAGGGACTTTTACCTGCGTATGTTTTCCCAAAATGAAATGGAGAAATTTTTCTATAGCCTTGACAAGAGAAAAAACATGTTTCTCAATATAATAATATTTGACCTCATCATCTAATAAACTTTGACTCATGTAAGCTACACATTTTTAATTATTTTGGTCATTACTTTGTAAGAGAATAACAAAAATTGCTTCCTCGGTGGCATTGGTATATATGATAAAATCGTTCTCAAAATCTGGTTTTTCCAGAACCGGTGCAGAGCTAATTGCTTTCTGAATCCTAAGGAAATCATTCTCGACATCATCTGTCCAAGAAAAAGAATGATCCTGCTTCAAAATATTATGTATTGGTTTAACCATGACAACAAAATCAATAACAAATCTATGGACGAAATTAATAATTCCCATAAAAGCTTGAACTTCTTTCTTGGAGGTGTGGGTAGGGAGGTTTAGAATGGCAGTAATCCTCTCGAGATTATGCTTATCCCTGAATCAGAAACAATATGACTGAGGATCTTCCCCTTCATGACACCGAAAATAGATTTGGAAGGATTTAAAGAAATGCAAAATTTCCTACAGTGCATGAGAACTTTTCTAAGATGACCAAAATGATCCAACCGATTTTTAGAATAAGCAGTCAAATCATCAAGATAAACTTGGATAATCTTATCGATTAGATCGTCAAAAGTTATATGCATAACTCTTTAAAATGTGGCACCTTCATTAGATAAACCAAAAGGCATGCGCTCGTAAGAGAATGTGCCCCAGCGTGTGGTAAATGTGGTTTTATACCTATCAATCCTTTTTACCTTGATTTGATTATACCCATAAAAGACGTCAAGTAAGGACATCATTTGAGACCCTGCAACCTGTTGTAAGATCATTTCCATATTAGGAAGCGAAAAATGGTCTTTGACACTTTCTCTATTCGATGCACAGAAATCGACACATAATCTAATATGGCCAGTAGTTTTTCGAACATAAACTAGGTTTTAAACCAAGTCAGAATACTTAACTGAAAAGATCATATTAGCTTTCAACTTTTTTTCCAATTTTTTTCTAATAGTGGCTTCAAGCGCGGGGATAATAGGTATTTGCTTTTTCCTAACTAGTGTTACCCCTTCCTTGATAGGAATGGCATGTTGTATGAGAGCAAGATCAAAACCACAAAGATCCTCGTATGACCACGCAAAAAAATCTTGAAATTCACAGAGTAATTCTGTGAATTTCGCTTTCTCTTCATAAGAACATTGGGCACCTAATTTAATGATCTTTGGAGATTCAGATGTCCCAATATTCAAGGAAATGGTATCACCAACTTTCCTTTTCGACTCCTATTCCTTATGTGTTTCTTTGTTTCCTACATCACTTGATGAAAATGAAATTTTGATAGGAGTCAAGCCTATAGGAAATTTGTCATCTTCAATAGAGATGCCTTCTTTGGGCTTAAACGGTTCATTTTGTATGAAAGTGAAAATGTCTTCATCACTTGGGAAAACATGCCATGATTCTATGTTATCAGGCATGTGAGGGCGATATAAATATTGGAACGTACAATCAAGTCTTTGAGGTAAAAGCTTTCGGGTAGGAGATGCTACAAAAACAACTAGCCTATCATCCATTGAATTAAGTTCCCTCTTAACATGAGTGATGTTAAATGATAAAAAAATTGAAATCAACATCCAAATAACTTGAGTATAACGTTTAAGTAATTTATTGCTTGGTGAATAAATCTTACATACTAGATTCACAACAAGTTTAGAATCACCAAAAACTGTAAGGTGACCACAACCAAGGTTATATGCATTTTTTATGCCTAACAATAAGGCCTCAAACTCGGTGACATTGTTTGTGCAAGAAAATTCCAGCCTATAAGAGAAATTGTGGATTTTACCTATAGGAGAATATAGAATGATGTCGGCTCCATTACCTTCGTTTGAACATGAACCATCAAAATGCATGTGCCACATGCCATCATCAAAATCAACTGGTTCAAGCATAGTGCCACCCTCATCAACAAAGATAGAGTACACTCCCAAATATTCTTCGAGATAATTTACATTAGGTTGGGGAACACTCTGTATATACGATGAAATTCTTCCTTCCCTAAGGACTATAATGTTCTTTCCATTATGAGGGACAAAAAATGTGTACCATCAAGTGAAAGGTATCCATGAGTTAAGGATTGCCAATCTCTTCCTAAAATAATTGAATAGTTACTCACCGACATATCAATTACTTGGATGTTGAGGGTTGTTCTTATCTTGGGATGTGTGCACATAACTAAGGTTACATCCTTGATTTCACCTATAGTTGATTGTTGCAAACTGTTATAAGAGAACGTGCTCCTAGAATTTTCGTTAGTGCAAGATAAGCCAAGCTCTTCCATGATAATTTTAGACATCACACTTGGACCGGACCCGCCATCAATTAGGAAACAATGAGATATTTTATCCATGATTTTTACTGAGATATAGAAAGTTTATTTTTTTTACAAGGTTTCTAAAATTATTTACACCTATCTTATTTACAATTGAGTCCTCTTCCTTTGACTCTTCAAATAGATTGTCTATGGTAGAAATATTAACTTCCATAAAGTTTTTACGATACTTCTGTTGTTCTAGGATGACAACNCGATACTTCTGTTGTTCTAGGATGACAACCATGTCCAAAAAAGTAGCATCAACTTTGATATTAGCCAATTGATTAAGGATATTATACTTAGAAGAGGGAAGAGGAGAAGACACTCCTTGATTTTCTGAAGTTCTGATAGCTTGTGTATCAAGACTTTGAGAAGATGAGCTTGGGGTGGGAGAAGTGCAGGGAAGGTCATATTTTCCCTTAGCAGTGTAAGATTTATTCCTGGTATTGATTACCATAAAATATTTTGGTTCAACCCAATCTAAAACAACGATCGTGGTATTGGGCCTTTTGCCAAATATCTTATCCCTAGCATTTCTCTTAACTTTGCAAGTACTCCCCTCATGATTTTCTTCACAGAAGTTACACCAACTACAATTCATTATGTCCTTTGGCTAAAAAGTGTTTTCATTATTATTCCTAAAAGGCGCTAAGGAAGAAGAAGAATCCCTCGAGGAAGATGAAGAGGAATTTCCTTTTCACTCATAGGCTATCATCCTATTATTCATATCTTATATGATTTGTAGGAGGGAGGACATGTCTGTTTGCTTGACCAAGTCTCCCTTGTGGAGACCCGTTCTTTCAAGTTGCTCTTCATATTCTAGGAAAGTCTGAAGGGTGGAACTGAGATTGTCAATATCCTTCTCTTCAAGTCTATGACGATAAGAGGAAAGTGATGCATTATAATAATGCATGAAAGAAACCTGATTTTGAGGGTGGATTAGTTCAGTGATTTGATTATATAATTTGGTGAAGCGAAGGTTAAAATATTTAATGGTTTCACCATCCTTATAGGAAATATTATTGTATTCCCTTAACTGCTCAATTGGACTCTTGGGCTATCCATAAGTGGACTTGAACCAATAAACCAATTCTTCCCAAGTGGAAAGGATTTTGGGAGGGAAGTCAAAAAATTCTGCTGCAACTTTCCCTTCGAAAGAATTGACAAATAAACGCATGCAAGTGTCATTATCGTTAGCCCCTATGTTATGAAAAGCATTAGAAAATGCTACCAGGTGTTCATTTGTAGTAATTGTACCACTTCTCGAAAACCTAGGTAAATGATCCTTGAATTTTGGTAATGGGTGAGTGGCTGGTGCAAGATTCAAGGGAGAATATACTACCAATTACCGATGAAGTAGAAGGTTGCAAGGAGGAGGCACCTCTGGTGCCACTACCGCTACCCGTGGATGTCATGTTGAAAGTGATAGGTATGGGTGATAAATGTGAACTGGAAGAATCAAATAACGTTCGCCTAAGATCACTTTGTTGTGTTGATAAGACAATTTTCCTCCTTACTATTTCAAAAATAAGGGTAGCTTCAGGGGACAACCCTCTTCTCCTTCGAGAGATGCAAGGATTAGAGGACATGAAAAGAAAGACCAAAGAGGTAGGAAAAGTGAGGTTACTATTGATTTGTGGGCTACCTTTGCCTGGCTTCCCAACGTTCATGAATATTTATGTCTCTTTCAATTACTTCCCAAGAGCGTTCAAGTTCAGCACGAGTACTAGAAGTTTCTAAAATAGTGTTGAATAAAGTCAATGCAATGTTGGTTTGGTCATCATGACCGTTTCCAATATTGGGTTGTCTTGTAACATGTATTGTCATGGAAAAAAAAAACAATCAAGGAGAATAGAAAAATAAAATACAATCGTGATTCAATCAATCAGAGAGATAGGGAAGATCTCCCCAGTATGGTCGCCAAATAAATGTTGAGGAAAAGGTATGAAGAACCTTACTCAAGCATTTTCAAATATTGCTAGGATAAGGCAAGAAAGTTGGGAATGTTACCTAGGGTTTATAGCCTTTAATTCAAAACAATCTCTTAATCCACAAGTAATATGTACTAGGGACTACAACTGATTTTATATGTCATATGTAACTATAAAAACAAAACAAAAAAGAAAAGAAGTAGAGATACACATAAGCGTGTACAGGAAAAGAGATGGGAATAAAAGTAAAATCTGAACAATATCATAAGATACACACATGACACTGGAATCAGAACACTAATTTATTTTGTATTAATTTCATTCTAAGATACAAAGCGAAATTCTCTTTACAAACCCCTTGCAAGGGTGGAAGCAAATTCAAATTTAGAAGCCTCCAATGGACACCATACAAAAAGACTCTGACAACAAAGAAACTGAAGCTAAAGATTTGGATCAACTTGCCATAAAAGTGTTTTCACTTGACTCTACAAAATATCCTTTATCAGTTATGAAATCTAATCCATAAACAAACAAGAACACACAAACTGCCAAAGAATATCATAACCTTTAGAAACAAGTTATTGAAAGATATGATTCATTTTTTGAATCTTGTTGCCTTCAATAAGACCATGTTGTCATCAATATGGTTTAGCTTTCTAGTAAACTCAAAATGAATGAAGAAAAATAAATATCTCACAATTATAGAGAAAACCTTATATGAGAAGTTCTCCTTCTGTTCTCTCCTCCTTTGTCTCTTTGTTTTGATTGGGCTTTTCTTCTTCTTCAAAATAAGTTATGGTAGTTCAACTACCTTTATTTTGTTAAGATTTAGTTAGCTTAACCACTAGTTTGAGACAAATAGATAATAATAAATACATGTCTATCAAATAATAACTAAATAGGTGGGACCCCTAATCCCTTTGTTAAATTTTAACAAAATATGACTCCTCCTTGTTACTCCCTTTTTATTGACTTCAATAATCAGCATAAAGTGAAATATAATAACCCAAGATATGCTCCAACATTCTCCTTGTAACTCCCATTCACATAAATAATCAAACATTTGAACAAAAATAAAATATGATTGTTGACCAAAAATAGGATAGTATCCATGTTGTCCAAAACATTTTGTCTAAATATATGCTTGCTGTCCAAAACAAACAGTTTGTTACCATGCCAATAACAACATCAAAATCCATATTTGCTATGAGAGACGGTTTGCCTCTTTCCACTACTACCCTCTTATGATCTTTCTTTTGCAGCCTTAGGATGATTGGAACCTTAAGGATGGATCTCATTGATTAAATGGGAGAAATTGTATTTGATGTGAATATGGGAGGATACTGATTCAGAGGAATTCTCAGAAGAGTTAGGGGAATTGGACACTTTTTCCCCTTTATCAATCTCTGGTTCGGACAAGGTGGTTTTGAGCCTTTTGCTTGCGTGTGAGGACTCGATAGGTGAAACAATGTGATCAACTTGGGCATTTGGATTGAATGGTGGTGGAGGGGGAGGTAATGAAAAAGATACTATAGGCCAACCATTATGATGTGTAGCAGGTTGATGGACAATCTCTTGCCAACCATCATTTGTAGTTGGTTCTGGCTGCATAGAAACATGAGGAGGAAGATGGATACCATAGAAGTTTTGATGTGGATGGAAGGGAGGCCTCTCAGGTCGAGGTTGGAGAATTCCTTGGCCAACTAGGTTGAAGAACCCATCATGAAAAAGATTATCTAGTTCATTCAGATCATCGTCAAAATGTATTGATAATCGTGGTCTTCTATGGCCTCTTTGCAAATTGTTTCCTCTACCTCTGTTTTCACCTCTGTGATTGCTTCCCCTGCTAAAAAAACTCATCATGAAGCAATATTTCAATCAGAATACAAAAAAATTTGATAATCCATTCACTAATACTCTACCTAAATAAAATCAAGATGTTGGCTCTATTATTCACAACAAAAGCATATGCAAGCCATCCATTGATACAATCCACCAAATACTGAATTTAATAATTAATTGCCAATGAACAAGGAAGTGAATTAAATATTATTGGGAAGATGGGGGGATTTGTAATGAATGAAAAATGATATCATGAAGGGAAAGAATGAATGAATACTGTTTAAGTAAAATGGAGAGCCCTTCCTTTATAAAACAATGCCTTAGTATTGAAATTTTCACCCAAATCATCATCTAAATCTTTTGAATGAATTTATAATAACAAAACAGGGAAGTGAATTAAGTGTTATTGGGAGAATGATGGGCATGTAATGAGTGAAAACATGATATAATGGGCAGGAGTAAGATGGTTATTGCTCCATTAAATAAAATATCATTCATTAACTCTATACTTCATAATAATATTCTTTGTTGGAACTATTTTACCCTTATTCGCCAGGCCGATTCGAATAGCAAGAATCCCCTTAAACAAAACTCATTCAAGACACAACTATTTATTTTTTAACACTTCATCATACAACATCCAAACTACAACCTTCAAACAATTTAATATCAAATTCGAGGAATATTCCAGAACTATCAACTTTTCTTTCTTCCCAAAACCATAGATGTTTTTTTTTAAATGGTAAAGCGATCTGTAGGAGAAAAATAACTGAACATTTTGGCTTGAAAATAATCATAACTAAAATATCTTAAATCGACATGAAAGATTGAAAGGAATCACAGGGACCCTTCAACGATGCATAAAAAAATATCGCTAACTTCAAATCATTGGCAGTGAAACCAAGATGGTTGAAAAACCCCAATGTGGGTTTAATAATCAACAACTCATATCAACTTCAGAAGTCGACCAAATTCCTGGTGGGTAAATAACACAATGAGCCCACGTTATTTATTTTTTGAATCAATGTTATGATTATAAGAAACAAGACTATGATTTATTTACATGTTCGAATTCACTAGGAAACAAGGCCTAAACCAAAATGGAGTAGGTGTGAGATTTACAGTGCACCCATAAGCACAGTGATAATGATTCCTTCAAATTTTTTCTTGGAAAATTTCCAAGGTGACAACATTTATGACATACAAAATTTCCAAGATCTGGGTCTGGCTAGGGTAATATAAGAATCCTTCATTGCCCTTTTATTTTACAGAAAAGGAGAACAATTTAGAAATTAGTCATAGAATCCGAGCAAACGCAAATTTAATTGCTGTAAAAACCTTTTCCAACAACCCAATTGCCAACGTTTTTTCCAAACACAACTAATCCAAATAATCCCACATAGTAGAGCGTCGAACAATAATTCAGGTTCAAATCAATTTTATGCCAGCAAGCAAGCAAATACATCACATTTTGCACAACCATAATGCAAACAATATACCATATTTTTATATAAACAATATAAATACAACATTTTCTCCAGGCAAAAACATAATTCATACCCTAACCCAAACACATAGTCGAGCTATAGTTTTGTTTAAGTTGCTCCAATGCCCAAAAGGAAAAACAAGGAAAACCCCAAATCAAAATGCTATAACTTTGGAAAACAATACATTTCACATGCAAAGTCCTAGAGCCAACAAAATGATTTTAACTTGAGCAGAGTTTCTATTTAATGAATGAAGAGATAAAATATTCATACCTATAAGAGTAGAACTAAAGAAACCACAAGACACAACTTATTAAAGACTAAAAAATGGTTGAGTTTCTATTTACCAGAGCGCCCACAACGAATACCAAAACATAGTGAAGGTAGCATCCCCGAGATAGGGTAAGAATGATGTGCAATAAATATACGTCGCTTCCCATATACTAATATTAAATGTCATCAACCATAGCATAATGAAGCGCACCAACTTCCATCAATACTTACACATATATCCAACATTTTGACAAGGTAACTATACACACCTATAATATCAACAATGTTAGGTCAAAAACCACCACAAGGATCCACAACACCTACAATCTGCCAAAGAAACTCCATACCATATGATGACCCATTGTCCAAACATAAGTTTGTGTATAATTCAGACTTAGTATCATAGTCTATATGTAGAAAGGGCAAGAATGTCTAATGACATAAACATTTCTTTTCAAATCAAATGATAAACCAATCTTCCATAGATTGCAATTAGAACCAGTGTTTTCCTTTTGTTGCCAATTGTGTAATTATTCTTGTAATGCAATAATAAGCGAAGCTTTGACATCTTAACATGAGGATTCATTTCCTTTTATTATTGTTCTATAGGAGTCCCACCTATTTAATATTAATAATATGTATGTATAAATGCATTGCAACTTATTTGCAGGTAGGGATTTCATGTTGTGCTTTTTAGGCGTCAACATTGTCTTTAACTCTGTCTGCAGAGTATTCATTTCTTGAGTGCCCTTCAAGCACTCTGTAATACTCATTGTTTTCTTTCGTTGTTTTATCTCCTCTATGGAAGCTCTGATTTTCTCCTCTTGTTGGTCCCATTGTTGGACCTTTTCATCCTATTCTAAAATGGTCCAGATCTACGCAGTTCTGTCGAACTACTCTGTGACTTACCTCACTTATTTTTCCATCTCTGCTATTTGGAGTGAAAATTGTTGTTCCCTCTATTCTCTAACCTCCGGAGGAGTTGTAGGATTAATATTTTCTTTGATATCCTTGATTTCCTACCGATATCCCTCAATTTTTTATGAAATAATTCTTATCTTCTCCTCTATGCTCCTCTCTGGTGCTTGCGCACTTTCTGAGATATGATCATATAACACTCTTATCCCCTGCTCTAGATTATCTTCACTTTTTTTGTCCTCTTATTTCTTTGATTTCAGTTGGTTGCATGTGATTTGTAACATTTCGGAGACTCCCCTACCCACCTCTAAGTTAGTCGCATCTGTGCAGGCTCTTGATTTCACTTCTTGCATTATGTTGGCCTTGAGTCTGTATAGTGCCTTGGTGGGTATCTGAGCCAAGATGACTTCAAACTGCTCAACTTCCCCCATGGGTTTCTGCACAGTATCATGATCCATTCTGATCATTTGGCGAGTGACTATGAATGTCTCCCTGCCTTGTAATACCAAATGTACTGTCTCCCCTCCTTCATTCTGTGTAGGGGGTCGCTGTGTCTTTTCCTGTTGCTGCATTGTGGCCTATGGTACTACTTGACTTCATACTTTTTTATAGAGTTTCATGGACTTCTATGAGCTTGTCCATGATCTCTTCTCTTTGTGCCACTGCAATCCGAACCACCTCTTCCTCCTTGTCTTGGAACTTGTCCATGACTAACTCACCATCATCCTCTTTCATGGTGATGATTGGGTCTTCCATGACATACTTCCTCTTTTTTCGCACCTCTTCTACCTAGGTTGGATTCCTTGTTGTTTGTAAGGGTTGAGCCCCACCCATTATAACCTGGACCCTTTCTTCACCAACCTATGATGTATTCCACTTTATGGTCTATTGCTGGTTGTTTTTCCTTGTCATTGTTGCTGCCCTCCTTGGTATTTCAAGCACTACGTTGCTTCCTGATAGATGATTCAGCGCTGCAACCTTTCTAGTGTTATCGACTGGACTATCTGTTTTTGTTGAGGAACCTACTTCATCCTTTTCCTTGGGCTTGGTGGATTGTGTCGCGACTGATCTTGTTGTTGGTTTTGCTACAGACAACTTCCACTACGCAGGCCAGTCTTTAATTATCTAGTTAAATTCTTCCCTGGTGACACAATATTGCATCTCCAACCATACCTTCTTTGGATCCCTTACAACCTAGATCCACATATGATGCATGGATTTTCTTGAACCTGGCTATCCCTTCCATTTCTTGGATTACCTCCATAGGAATGCACCACACATTTGTTGTGCATTGTTCTATTTCTTCCAGCAACATCGCAAACACTGTGTCATTTTCTTGTTGTTTTTTATTATCCTTGGCCTTCTAGAGGGACTCATATCTAGACACATAGAATCTTCCTTTCCTAAACAGGAAGGCTGAGAACTTTGGTTCCTGCCACCCTATCAAGGCTATAAGAATGATGAGCCAAGAGTAATGGAATTCGGTTCCATTTTCCCGTGTATCTCTGCAATCCACCAAAAAATGGTTCAATAGGTATTGTGCCCAACTGAACATTACTCCTTTTGCGCACTGCGCGGCTACTTCAATGAATTTTGCTAGAGATTCTTCTTTTCTACATTTTCTAAGCAACTTGCAAGCCATAATATTTCTATAGAACCTCGTCTCATTGTCATTAACGTCCTTGAGAACAATGCCCATGTTTCCCCTATTGGTGCCAAGATGTTCTTTTACCATCTCGATGATTTCCTTCTCATGTGCCTTGTTATACAAGTACTCTTCTAGCTATGTGTCGACTGTAGATAATCCTGTGATCTTGGTGATCAACAACACATCCATTTGTACTAGCCTATCCATCCAAAGGATTCTGCCGTGTACCAGGGCTACTAATTTTTAGACGCAGAGCCTGACATTTTTACTACACCCGAAGTGTGATATATCCAAGAGGTTCATTATGATGGAGTTATACAACCCCGTTATCCACTGCACGGGCTCCATTATCAGTTTACCTAAGGGTCCAATTTCCCATTTGTTTTCTAAGTATGTCTCTTCAGCCAATTCTGGGAATTTGGTTGCATCACGCACATCGTGGTCTGACTACCTAAGTTTTGGTACTTTTTCAAGCATATCATCCACAATGACCACTGTGTCTAGGAGATATGGAAGTGTGATGTCCATGGAATCCTACACCTTTCTTTTCTACCCGAAAATAGATGGGTCTGCCTCTGCGTCCTCTTCTTCTCTCTCAGAGTCCAGCCGATCGGTGATGTCCCCGACCAACACCTCTTCTTCTTCATGGCCCTGTCACTGATCCTTCATTTCATCATGTTTAGAGGGAGTTTCAAGATTAGGGCTCAGGATACCATTCCGGGTCTTGGAACTATGCCCAATTTCCCCTTGCGGTGATTTCGATGTTTCCTCTTCAACCTGTGTCAGGCTGATTGACTATGTGTCTGAAGTAGTGACATCCTCAAGCTCGATGATGTTCTCAGGCTGTCTCAATATTTCCTTGCACCTTTGTCCCTGTTGAGTAACCTGCACATATTGTCCCGGGGCGCCGAACTTTGGTGGAGTCATATTTTATCCAATTCTCACACTCGCTTGCTTCTTCATAAATTTATATCTAGGGCATGCACTTTGTATCTCACTCTATGCTCAAAACACACTAAGTGTTGAACTAGCGCATGCTTTCCGCCATTTATAAACCCAATCGTAATTGTTTTCCCCTTTTTTCATGCATTTTCTCTGAGTATAATTTTTCCCGCACGTTATCTTCTGATGTTGTCACAGTAATTGCTGCGCGCAACTTTTTTTTTTTTTTCACTTTCCCGTGGTTCAATCAACTTCTGCCTCTTTTTGTGTTTTTCATCCTTTTTCTATTTTTATATTCCTTTTTTCTTCTTTTTCCCCTTTTTATTTATTTTTATCATTTTTTTCCTAATATATACTATAGTACACTATATACATGACTTTCTTATTGTACTGTAACTTTCAAGGGTTAGTAGGTCGACTATCCTTGTACAATTTCAATCGAATACCATTGATCATCCCTTTCAGTTATGTTCCTCCCAAGTCCTTTAGTTGTACAAATCCCCCATCTATGACAATATTTACTTCATATGGCCCTAGCCAATGCATTCTAAACTTGCTAGGGTGTTGCAAAAATTTGTTGTCATAGAGAAGAACTAAATCTCCCTCCTTAAAGCTCTGCTTTTTAATATGTATGTCATGCCAGGCTTTGTCCCTTTCTTTCTATTATTCTTGGTGAAATCCTTCCATAATCATGTTCTCTTCCATTTCCATTAGTTATCTTAGCCTCTCCTGTACTTCACCTCTTTCTGTCATGTTGGTAATTACTGCTATGCACAGACTTGGTACTAGAAATTCTAATGGCACCACTACTTCCTGCTCATACACCAGTCTGAATGGTGTTTGTCCTTTCAAATTCTTTCATGTGGTCCTGTATGCCCATAATACTACTAGTATTTTCAAGTCCCAATCATCTTTGTTAATGTTGCAAATATTAGTCAATGCATTTTCCAAAATCTTATTGAAATCTTCTACTGTTCCATTTGCATGAGGATGATATGGTGTACTTTTTTGGTGATAGACTTCCAACTCCTTAGTCATTGCCCTGATGGTATTATTAATAAAATGAGTGCCTTGGTCACTCATCAATATCCTGGGACATCCAAATCTGGTGATCACTTTCTCAAACAAGAAGTGTGTTGTTGTCTTTGTGTTACAATCTGTGACGGGTGTTGCTTCCGCCCATATTTTTAAGTATTTAGTCATAGTAATGATATATCTAGCTCCTGACCTTTTTGTTCGTGGATTAATAGGTCCAACAAAGTCTATTTCCCATTTTTCAAATACTTTCATAGTTACTTGTGTTCTTAGGGGCATATCGTCCCTTCTATTGGGTTTTCCAACCCTATGACAAACATCACAGTTCTGGCAGTATTCTTTGGCATCTTTGTGGATTGTTGGCCACCATAATCCTACATGTAATACCTTTTGTTTGGTATCTCTACCTGCATAGTGTCCTCTGGCTATACCTTGATGATATTTTGCCAAAATTTTGGGTCGTTTATGTTCCAACCTGCACCTTCTCAAAATACTATCTGCGGCCATCTTGTATAAATGACCTACAATGAGTTGATAATCTGCAACTCTGACTACTATGTTTTTCTTCTGCATGGTGCTAAATTTTTATGGCGAAACCCCTATACTTAAGTATTCAATAATATCAACGAAGTATTCATCAACTATCTGTACTAAAAATAATTGTGCATCAGGGAAGTTGTCTTACAAATTAGTCGGCTATTCTCCATTGGTTACCCTTGATAGGTGATCCAGTCCTGCATTCATCTTCCCTGGTTTGAATTTTACTTCGAAATTGAATTCTTGGAATAATAATAGTTATCTACAAATACTCCTCCCTAACACTGGCTTGTTGAATAGATATTTGAGGGTAGAATGGTCTGTGAACATTTTAAATTGTTTTCCCAGTAAATACTGACTGAATTTCTAAAGTGAATATACCATAGCTAGGCCTTCTCTTTATGTGGTGTTGTAATTCTGCTCCGATTTTGACAATTTTATGCTTGCAAAGGCTATAGGATGGTCTAAGTACCATGCTCGGGGTTGTGCTCGAATTGCTCCAAGTGCTATAGATGATGAATCTATGTGCACATGAAATGTATTTTCCCAATATGGAAATACTAATATAGGTGTTGTCACCATCTTTTCCATTAGAGTGTCTAACCCTTGATGACAATCATCATTCCATTGAAATCTGGTGTACTTATTTAACAATTTTTCCATTGGTGCAGAAATCTGCTCATACCCCTTTATAATTTTCCTATAATAGCATGTATGTCCCAGTGTTTCTCTTAACTGGCGCACTAATTTTGGTGGTGGTAAATTTACGATGATTTCAATCTTAACAGGGTCCACTATTAAACCTTGTTTACACACTATATGTCCCAACAATATCCCAAAAGGTGTGCCAAAAATGCATTTCTTGATGTTTAATGATATATGGCATTTCCTGCATCTTTCCAACATTAGTCTTAACACTTCTACATGGTCTTTTAAAAGACTATAAATAGTCCAATCATCCAAATATACTTCTAGAAACTGATCTATGAATTCCTTAAAAGCTGCTATGACTACTCTTGAAAATATAGTTGGTGCATTCTTCAGCCCAAAGGTCATGACTGTATATTGGTGGGATCCCCATTCTATAGGAAAAGTAGTCTTATACTTGTCCTCTGGAGCTATTTTGATCTGATGGTAACCTGAGAATCCATTTGTAAATGAATGTGCTTCCTGGCCTCCCACATTCTCTAAGACTTCATCTGTAAAAGGGGTAGGGAAATGGTCATGTAATAAAGCATCATTGTTTCCTTATATATACACAAATCCTTATCCACCCTTGCTTCTTTTCTTAGACTACCATAGGATTGATCCATTCAAATTCCTCTACTAGTTCTATATGTTGGATCATGTTGTCATTGATGCCAATGGTTTGATTGATTGTTTTCAAAGGATTGATTGATTGATGATTGATGTAATATAATATGTATTGTCCTTAATGAAAATGCATAGATGAAGATGGATCAATGAGTTGTCATTGTTATGATGAAGATGGATCAATGAGTTGTCATTGATACATGATGAAGATGGATCAATGTGGTTTCATTGGTATATGATGCACTGTTGGAAAAATGTATAGATGACTCATTATTGTCTTATCATGATTAATAAGGTACACAAATGGATGAACTCCAAAGTGGTCCCCTTATGGTGAAAGCCCTCACGGGAATATGCTTTACGGATTGAGTTATCCTAGAAGAATGGTTGGAGGACCCATGCTCTCATTATTTTCTTATCATGATTGATAAGGTTCACAAATGGATGAACTCCAAAGTGGTCCCCTTATGGTGAAATCACTCACGGGAAGATGCTTTGTGGATTGAGTTATCCTAGAAGAATGGTTGGAGGACCCATGCTTGTATGTGGAATAATGAGTGTTGGCAATTTCAGATAACAGAAAGAAAATTAGCGTATACTTGTCATTGATGGCAAGAACAGTTGTGGTTGCAGTGATGACAATAGCAATGAATAGCAGCGCAACAATTATCGGGAGGAGAAGAGTCAGTGACTGTAGGATCTTATTCAATTTTCCCGAAAGAACAATAGCCGTCAGATCTGTAGAAGTTACAAGGGAGATAAGCCATCGGAGGTTCGGGGATCGGGACTTAATAACGCAAAAATCACTTGACATTGAAAACCCCGAAATCACGATTTAATCGTAGCCGTTAAAAACAAGCAGGGATCTGGACCGTTCATTTGTATGGACACGTGGCAGCCAGGAGGCCTCATCGGCAATTCGGGGAT
>SNQJ01S0041704.1:9610-60784 GCA_010110895.2 Picea sitchensis
TGCCCCTTCCTTCCACCCAAGAATATATGAGAGATAATAAAACTTTACATTAAATCATTACCATCAACCAATCATCACATAGAACCTGATAATGCTTCCTGAGACTTCTTCAATTTATGCAATTATTCAATTCTTGGAGTATTTTGATCATGTATATAATATTATTCAATGTATTCTCTAAAACTCCTCCAATTTCCACTCTTTGAATCATTCCCCCAAAAAATTTATAGAAAGAATGATAGACTTTATTTAATTATGGTCTATTCAGGGGAGTGAACTTGTACAGAATGCTCCGCGCTCAATATTTAACATCCGATTCTGAAACTTGCACACACGAAACTACAGTCTGTACTCTTTCCAATGAAATTTGTCCCACGTCATTTGGATTCTCGATGAAAAAGTTATGATTGTTTTACCCGGAACACTTATTTATTGACTAGTTTCAGGACTGGTCACAAACACTATCTTTCACAGAGTGTATCTCCATAATTATAAAGAATCAAGAGCTGAACTTTTTACCAGAGGTATCTTGATATGTCTTCTCAATACTATAGCGGTTTTACCATCTGAATCGTTCTAGAAAAAAAGTTATAGCAAAAATGGTAAGATGACTTGAAAATAACATACCTTAGAACACTTCACCAAAAGACTTCATCCTCCCTTGAAATTCGGCCTTCTTTACTTATTATTTCCTCTGAAATTTGAATTATATCAAAATGAATGTATAATGATGTTTATTTATACCATTTATGTCACTTCATTTTAACATTAGGGCCGACACGACACTTTTTTATATTGTAATTCTTTTTTTTAATTATTTTCAGGGCCTACATGTACTTTTTTCTTCAATTCACTTTGTCATCTTCAAAAATTCATTTCTCTTCAACTATGATGATCCACGTGATGTGCCACATACCACCGGAAACAACATGATGTATACTATCCATTCATGGGTGTTGTATATGCATGTGGATTGTCTTTCATGTCCAAATACTTTTATCAATTTTGCGGTCCAAAAACCATGACTATGGTTGACATCAATGACAACAACCAATCTTCCAACAAAAGTCACATCCTCGAAGGTACAGGGTCGAATCCAACACAATCAACACCCGGGAGGATGTCAGAAATGAGGGAATTGCCCATCATTTGGTTGTTGAATATAAGTAAGATCCCATGCTTCCCAGATCGCGTGTATCGTATGGGTGCAACGAATTTGAGGATTTTCGAGTTAAAAGGTGTAGAGAAGGAAGCCACGCAGTCCAGAAGCAGTCAAAGGTTGGGAAGGAAGCCACACAGAAGCATAGCGACCATAGGAAGGAGATACTCGCTCAGGTGCAGTAGCCCAGAAGCACCAAGGGAAGCGATGGCATCAAGCTCATGAAGTAAGCCCACGACGGAGGAGCGATTGACATCACTGGAGGTAAACTGACAACATCTGAAGCATCATCGAAACAATTTGGTCGACTTTCTACAGAACTTGGACACCGACATAGGGAGGCGTTTTGAAATGCTGGAAGAAGACATCACTTCCACCAAATTCGAGTTATCTAAGGAGCTGGGGAAACTGCACAAGGATCTCAAAGACCCAAAGCAAGAATTTGAAGAAAGGGTCAGCAAATTGGAAAAACAGATGGAACAGTTAAATAAAGAATGAAAGCGGGAGAGAGACCAGTCCAAGAAGAGAGGTTCAAAGTAATATGGCTATTAGCTCCTAGGCCAGGATTTGGCCTCTGCAAATAATGGTGCGAGGAAGACATTTTGTATAGAAGTCTCTGCATATAACGATTAAGTTAGATCTAATTTTTCATCACCAGGCAAGAGAATATAGCCTCTTGGCCTTGTAACTGTTTAGTCAATCTTGGCTAAATTCATATGTAACAGAACCAGTGGCTTCGCCATTGCTTTTCTATAATACAATCCCATTATCCGTTATTGTAAAAAAAATAAAAAAAATAAATTAGATAATAACGTAGTTATTAGTGAATAATAATTATTAAATAATAACAGAGTTATTAATGAATAATAATTATTAAATAATAACAGAGTTATTAGTGAATAATAAGTATTATTATTATTATTTTTTGACAATAACGAATAATGGATTTTTATATTTAAAAAAGTAGTGGCGGAGCCAATGGTTCTGTTACAACTGACACGAGTCAAGCTCGACTAAACTTTTACAAGGCTAGGAGGTTATACTCTCCTATCTGGTGAAGGATTTTTAGAGTTAAACTATTCGCTAACTGTGGAGGCTTCTATAGAATATGTCTTCTTCGCAAAGTTATTTGCAAAGACCCATTCTTGGCCTATGAACTACTGGTCAACTTTCTTTGAACCCCCCTTCTTGGACAGGTCCCTCTTCTACTTCTAGTCTTTGTTCATTTGTTCCATTTGCTCTTCCAATTTGTTGACTCTGTCTTTGAGTTCCTAGTTTGGATCTTTGAGGTCTTTACGGAGTTTCCCCAGCTTCTCTGAGAGCCTGAATTTGGTTGAGGTGATGTCTGTTTCAAGCATTTCCATTCGCCTTCCTGCGTCGATGTCCAGGTTCTGAAGAAAATCATCTAGATTAAGCAGCTGATTTTTGAGACGCTGCAAGTTTTCTTCTAGTGATGCCAACCTTTCCTCCATCGTTGGATTACTTCCTGAACTTGACGCCATCGCCTTCCTTGCTTCTCCTAGAATGCCACAACTGCGTGAGCGTCTATTGCCTCTGATCGTTCTGCCTCTGCGTGGCTTTTTTCCTTGCCTTCGAATGTTCCTGGAATGAGAAGTCCCTTCTTTGCTGCTCCTTTTAACTATGTATTCCAACAGGTTCATCACACCCAGTCGATTCACGCGATTTGGGAAGCATGGGTGTTTTGTTGGAGTGTTGTTTGTTTCTGGATTTTCAGCGACCAAATGATGGGTAATTCCCTCATTTCTGACATTCTCCTTATCGCTGGCTGTCTTGGATTCGACCCTGTACCTTCGAGCATGTGACTTTTTCCCTTGCCAGATCGTGTCTCTGCCCTCTCCCAATCGCTTTTCCCATGGCTCATGGTAGCTCCTAGCTGGTCGTGGTTCCATTGATTTGTAAGGTTCCAATGCTTGAGAGGGCTCCTTTGTTGGTCTCTGCGTCTGCTGATGCATTCAATTTTCGGAGGACATGGTATATCTGATAAGTTAGTAGATTTCCCAGGAGGAGATGGATTTTCTCTAGTATGTGTTGGAGTTTTGCATTTTGGACTTTGTTACGGAGGATTAAGGCTTGGATTATTAACCGGGAGTCTCCTATTATCACTAGATCCTGGACGTTGTGTATAATAGCTTGATGTGGTCCTTGCCATAGGGCTAGTGCTTTTTCTCTGTTGTTAGTTTCTATGCCAAGTCCCCAGGCAAAATTGAGTTCTGGGTGACTGGTGGGGTTTACCAGGACTCCTGCTCCACCTGCCAATCCTGGATTTCCCTTGAAGGCTCCGTCAAAGAACAAGATGTGCTGATTTTCCTCTCTTCCATTCTTCGAAATCTTGCTCCTTCCGAATTTCCCAATCTTCCTTGTGTGAATTGTTGCCTGTTTGCTGCTGTTGATCTTGTAGTTTAAAGTGTTCAAGCCAGAGTTCCTCTTCCATCTATAAGAGCCTTGAGTTCTTTGCTTTACAAAAGTAGGGGGTGCTCTCGCCAAAATATGGCTTTATCTTTGTTGCAACTTGAGCTGGGCTACTTTTGGTCTCCCTAAATAACTTGTCGTTTTGTTCGAACCCTATCTTCCAGAGAATGAATTTTGTGAGAGATCTCCATCGGGTGGAGATTTGACCCTTTTTGGTTGTCTGAAAGGGACAGGGAACTCCATTTTTGGAGCAGGATGGTGGCCTCTTGAGGTAAAACAAGAGTGTTTGGCTGCAGTTCGAGGGCCAATTGCCAAACCTTCTTGGAGTAAACGCAACTTAAGAGCAGGTGGTCTATGGTTTCCTCATCTTGAGAACAAAGAGGACATCTGTAAGGTCCTTCCCATCCTCTTCTTCTTAGATTTTCGCCAGTTAGGATACCTCTATGTGCCATGGTCCATACAAACATATCTATCTTCGGAATTGACTTGGAAGTCCAGGCGACTTTCCAAATTGCTGAGTCAGGAGGGACATGAAGGATTGTTGTTGTGTGTTGATACCCTGCTGCTGTAGTGTAAATTCCAAAAAGTGCTCCCTGGCCTCTCTTGTCTTTTTTTTTTTTTTTTTTTGTGTGTAATTATCTGAAGGCGTATTTCTCTTGCAAACAATACTTTAGAGTGTTCCATTCCTCTACAAGCTTTGGGGGTTTGTTAGGGATTTCCCACCTTAGTGAAGTTTTGCTCTAATCATTTCCCCAAATTGAGATGTCCCACATACTGTTTAAATTCTGGATTCTCATCCACTCTTTAAGGCCTAGTGGTGGGTCTCCCATGATTGAGTCTTCTCAAACATTGTTTTCCTTACCATTTTCTGGTATCCAAGTGAGTTGAGGTCTAAAGTTTATTAAGGCCTTCTTAAACAGGGAGAAAATTGGGGATCCATTCTCCATCGAAGCTAGGTGGTCAAGGCATTTTTTCCTTGGGCCTCGAAAGTACTTCTTCCATAACGTTCTTTTACTCCAGGAGGATTTCTCGGTGATTAGTTTCCAAAGAATATTTGCTCCTAATGCTAAGTTTTGAGTATGAATGTTTTTAAATTGGATACCTCTTTCTAAGTAGGGCTTGGTTACTTTTTTTTTCAGCTTATTAAATGCAGTTTCCTTCCTGTCTGCTTCCCTCCCTCCCAGAGGAATCTTATGAAAAACGTTTCGATTTTTTGGATCATGGAAAACATAGCTAAGAACAAGGAGATTTGGTATATCCGGATACTTGCTAGCACTGCTTTAATGAGGATCACTTTACCCGCAAGGTTTAGTCAATTTGATTCTCAAGAATTTATTCTGTTTTTTAACTTGTATTTCAGCGGGGTCCAATGTGAAACCTTTGGTTTGGATTTAAAAATTGAGACTCTCAGGTATTTAAAAGCATTCCGGGAGGTGCAATCTTCTATCCCTAGTACTCTTGAAATATCTAGCATTTCCCTTGGCGTTATGCTCCAGTCATAGATCTTTCTTTTAGTTAGGTTTATCACACTGTCAAAGATTTCTGTGTAAACATCTATCTTATTTTTAAATTTCTTTGTTGTCTGCATACTTGCTCCTCCCATCAACAACGTGTCATCCGCAAATTGGGCGTGATTGATGTTTTTTACCCTGGGTGCTATCCTTAGACAAAGAATGTTGTTATGCGTCTGACCATGATCCAATTGGAAGCTGAGTACTGAGGCTTGGATGGCATAAAGAAGCGGAGAGAGAGGACAACCTTGTCGAAGACCTCTGGTGGCTTGAAAGAACTTAGTTTCACGCCCATTCATTAGTGGGGCTATCCATGGGGAACCAATGCAAGCTTTTATCCAATTTATAAAGCAAGGGGCGAAACCAAAATTTTCCGTGACCTTGAACAGAAAGTTATTCCTAACTCTATCAAATGCATTAGCAAGATCAAACTTTATTATCATACATTTGTCTTTTCTTCGAACGCTTGAGTGCAGGGCCTCTTAAACTAGGATAATGTTGTCTATTATGTGTCTGCCTTTGACAAATTCTCCTTGATTTTCTGGGATGATTGTAGGAAGAATTTTTTTAATTCTGTTGGCTATTATTTTTGTGAGGATTTTGTAACTTGTGTTGCAAAGAGAGATTGGACGAAATCTTGCAAAATTGACTGTTTTTTTTTCTATAGGAATAAGAGCTAGGAAAGACGAGTTTGTTCCTCCTATTTTGTTGCGGATCTGAGATTTCTGGATCAGTTTTGTGAAGTCTGATTTTATTATATCCCAGCTGTTTTGATAGAATCTTGTTGTGAAGCCATCTGACCCTGGTGCTTTGTTGAGGTTCATTTGATCAAGTGTTTCTTTTATTTCTTGTTGATTGACTATCTTGGTTAGATTGTTGTTGGCTTATCCCTGGATGAGGGTCGGGACTAGAGAGAGTGGGTAGGCTTTGGGGTCTATATCAGAATTTTGAGTTTCTGTGTGGAGAGTTTCGAAGACATTTGCCGCAACAACTTTTATACCTTCAAAGTATGTTATTGTCTGATTTTGAACTTGAATTTCCGTGACTTTCTTGAACTGCTTTCTTGCCTCAGCTTGTTTGTGGAAGTAGCTAGTGTATTTATCTCATGCTTCCAACCAGAGGCTTCTAGATTTTTGTTGCTAGTACTTTTCCTCCTCTCTACAGGGTTTATGCCAATTATTTTGGAGCCGGTCTTCTTGTTGCAAAGTTTCTTGGGTGATTTCTTGATCATCCATTTTCATTTGGTTTTTTTCGAGCTGATTTTGGGTTTCTTGGAAGGTTAAAATTAGGTTTGATTGAGTTTTTGCCCAAGCCTTTAGCGCTACCTTTAATTTCCTGAGTTTTTCTTCCCAGACAAAAAAGGTTGAACCTCTTACTGTTTCATTTCAGATTTTGGTAACCAGGTCTTGCAAGCCTTCATAGTGGATCTAGGCTGGGTTAAATCTAAAGGAGTTTGGTCCGAGATTTTTGTCATGTGCAACTTCTAACATGATTGGTTTATGGTCTGACACACTATGCGAGAGGATAGAAGAAGATAGAGGGAGGCCTAGAAGCATAAATGAGCTTTGGACTAAGAACCTGTCTAGTCTAGTTGCAATGTGTCCCGGTCTTTTCCTCTTATTTGACCATGTGTATTTTCCTTTAGTTGGTTGGACATCCTCTAGCTCTCAAACTGACATGATGTCTTCTACCCATTCCCTTGTTGGGTCACGCACAATGGAGCCACTTTTTTCTCGGTCGCAGCTCGGGTCACATTTATGTCCCCCCCCCCGATAATGATATTTTCTAGATCATTTAATAGCAGGTAATCTTTTAGAGCATTCCAACAAATTCTTTTTTCCTCCTAGAGGATAGACACATAGAGATTGAAGAGACTTACCAGTCGGCCCGTTTTTTTGTGAAGAAGGCTGGTGTAGATCCAATGCGTGCAGGTTTCAAAATTAATGAGGTCAA
This sequence comes from Picea sitchensis, assembly GCA_010110895.2. NCBI lineage: Eukaryota > Viridiplantae > Streptophyta > Pinopsida > Pinales > Pinaceae > Picea > Picea sitchensis. The sequence continues at coordinate 16,664 of SNQJ01S0041704.1, forward strand.
ACTTCATAGTGTTCGAGAGGGTGCCTATACCTCCTGAGGCTCCTATTGTGCTTTCTGCTATTTCTTGGCTTGTTTTCCAAAGTGCTTTTGTTGTGTTGATGAAGTCTTTCTTTGAATTAGAAGGATCTTTGGCTTTTGAAGTTCTAATGATATCTTTAAGTGCTTCTCTCTTAATTCTACTGTCGAAACCTCTATAGTTCTAGGAGGTTAGTCTCATGATTTACCTGGAGGGGATGATGGGCTCCTTGAGGGGCCTTGAAATACTTCCATGTCTGCCTTACATTGATCAGTTGCCTGATTGTTGGTTGCGAGCCACTCAAGACATCTTTATATGTCTCCTTTTCTTTTTCCTCTTTCTTGGATTTCCTTCCTTTGTCTGTTTTTTTTGGGTGACAATGGTGTCACTTGTGCCCTCGCTGCCACTGTTTGAGGAGACCTCCCTTTCCTCCATGTCTGGTGCTATGTTTTTTCCTGCGGCAGTGTTTCCTTGCTATTCCTCCCTTTCATGCATCAACATCTCTTTTACTTTTGGTGTTGATTTCCAATGCGTCGCTTCAGCTATTGGAACTTCCTGGGGAGTTTCACATGTTGTTTTCTCTACATGTTTTGGTTACAACGCTCTAAAACAATTCTCTGTCACTGTTTCTGGTGGGTTCCCTTGCTCCTTGGGCTGTGTTGGGTTTGTCTTTTCGTTCCTTAGGCCTTTTTCTCTGGTTGATGCTCTTACTTTTCTAGGTTGTTGCCATCCTTCTCTGTTGTCCTTCTCCTTGTTTAGTTTTTTATAGTAGTTTCGCTGAAAGTGGCCGTATTCATGACAACCCCTGCATTTGAACGGTAGTTGTTCATAGTCAAGCTTTTGGTAATGATGCCAGTCTCCAACCTTTAACTTGGTTGCCTCTGGGAGACCCACCTCTAGGTCCACTTACACGTAGATGCGCGTGCAAGAGTATTGGTCCTTGGGGTCTTCTCTGTCAATATATTGACCAAGCCCATTTTCGATTGCCTGAAGCGAAGTGGGGTTCTAGCAATGGATTGAGAGATTTGAGAGTCTGACCCAGACCGAGACGTCCTTGGGAACTTCCAGGGAAGGATCATATCTTGGCGCCCAACAGTTCAGGTTGAGCCCTTGAGTGCCCATGAAGTACGGTCCATTCCTGAAGATGAGATCTCGGTTTTCTTGTGAAATAAATTCGAAGATAAAGAATCCCCTTCCCAACGCATAGTAGGTTACACTATTTTGGATTAACAGACGCTAGTTTCTTTGGATCCCGTTATCTGTAGATCTGGCTGAAGGCCAGAGCCCCATGAACTGCCGTAAGAGTCCACGATCTGACAAGGAGATTGCTACACGCATAGGGTGATCAGGGGGAAGTTCTATCTCCGGAATCGAATCGAGCTTCTTAACCAAACTTGGGGGGGTGGCTGGGGGAAGCTTCTTGTCTTGGGTGGCTAGAAGCTTGCGGAAGGAGTCTAAAGCTGAAGGAGGGGTCGATGGCTCCCCTCCTCCGGAGGCTGCCATTGCTCCAACATAAATGCTTCTGAAGCTTAACCCTAGGCGACCTTAGAGCGTCAGTCATAAAGTTTTTATGGATTGTTAATTGAATAATAATTATTATTATTGAATGAAAACAGAGTTATTAGTGTGAATAGAAACATAAAAGAAAAAAGTAGATGAATTAGGCTGGATCTCTGTGGCCAAATAGCTCTAGAGGCCCATGGGCCGCCTATTGTGGTCACGAGCCTCTCGTCCCACCTAGCCCCACTCTCCCACTGACTTGTTACTTAATCCTGCGCCCTCCCCCTGTGGTCGTACCTTCGGACTCACCTCAGGTCACCTGATTGTTTCCCCCGACCTCTTCGAAAGCCTTGGAGCATTCAAATCTTTAGGAGCTGGGGTTTTTGCCCAGTTTATTTGGTTTTTTCAGCAACAGTCAGAACAAAGATTTTCTAGGGCTCACCTCGTTCAGCGACAAAACCAACATGGCCAGTTATGATGACGTGGTTGATTATTCTCCCGATCCTAGAGAACCGCTACCCTGGCATTTGAAAGCTGACAGTCAAGACTAGAACTTCACAGAGCAGTTAGAAGGGTTTTCATTGTCGTTTTCACGGGTGGATTTCTTTTCACAGCTCCCGGGTTTCTCTAGGATTTTTCTAGGATAGGCTCAATCCGATCGCTCTTGGCTAGGAGGCACAATATCTTTTGGGGTTTTCTCTCCACAAACCTCGAACAGACACGGGTTGGGTGGGGCTGGTCGAGGTTTGTGGAGAGAAAACCCTGAAAGATCCTGCGCCTCCTAGCTAAGAGCGGTCAGCTTGAGCCTGTCCTAGAAATATCCCAGAGAAACCTGAGAGTTGTGAAAAGAAGTCTTCCTGTGAAAAAGACGGTGAAAACCCTTCTAACTAAACTCCCGTCCTCCTTCCTTGTTGCAGATCCTACCTTCCCTCTACTCTACAGTCTCCCCCTCACCTTCTCCCCTTCCAACTTCTCCTGGTCCTTACCAAACCTCGTGATTCCAAGCTTCCTCCTTTCCCCCTCTCCGGAACAAAGTCTTTTCTCACCGCCTCTTCTAGGCCTGGGTTCACCCCCTCCCGCTCAGACCACCGCAGACTAGGCTCCATTGGAACATGGCTTGAATCTGACCCACCTCTACCCTTTTGAAGAACAATTTTATTTTCAGGATCACAAGACAATCATCCGGGATTTGTCCTTTGAAACCAACCTAGGCCCGATCCCCTTCCGATTTAATCCAAAATGGATCTAGGAGGCAAGCTACCCAACCTTGGTCACCAGAATCTGGAATGGAACAGTGAAAGGGTCCCCCTTCTTTGTTTGGGAAGAAAAGCTAAGAAGACTAAAGGTGTCTTTAAAGCTTTGGGTCAAAACCCTCTCTAGTCCAACAATTGATCGTTAAGAAGCACAAAGGCAGCTAGAAAACCATCAGATCGGAATGGAAGACTCGCAAACCACCCAAGAAATCGTGCAGCAAGAGGTAAAGCTGCAAAAAAATTGGCACCAAGCTTGCAGAGAAGAAGAAAAGTACTGGCATAAAAAATCTAGGTGTCTCTGGCTAGAAGTAGGGGATAAGAATACAAAGTTCTTCCACAAGCAAGCGGAGGCCCGGAAGCAGTTCAAAAAGGTAACGGAAATCCACACTCATGGCCAGACAATAATGAACTTTGAAGGCATCAAATCGGCAGTTGTGCAAACTTTCAAATCCCTCTACACAGAAACTCAGGACATGGCCATCAACCCTAATTCTTATCATCTGAATCTGATTCAGAATTGTGTCCATGAAGATGTCAACAACAAGTTAACCACAGAAGTGGATTAGCAAGAAATGAAAGAGGCCTTAGATCAGTTGCACTCAGAAAAAGCCCCTGGCCCAGACGGCTTCACAGAAAGGTTCTTTCATAACAGCTGGGACATCATCAAGTCAGACCTCACCAAGCTTATCAAGAAATCCCAATCCTGCGTCATAACTGGAGGAGGAACAAACTCTTGCTTTTTAGCGCTGATCCCGAAAGAAAGAGGAGCGACTAGCTTTGATAGGTTCCGTCCAATCACCCTTTGCAATACCAGATACAAAATCTTCACCAAAATTATAGCTAATAGAATAAAAAATACTCTCTCTGCAATCATCCAGGAAAATCAAGGTGGTTTCATTAAAGGCAGGCATATAATGGACAACATCATCCTGGTCCAAGAGGCTCTGAACTCGAGTATCCGGCGGAAGGATAAATGTATGATAGTCAAGCTCGATTTAGCAAATGCGTTTGACAGGGTAAGACACAATTTTCTCTTCCACGTAATGGGGAAGTTAGGCTTCACACCTCCTTTCATAAATTGGATAAAGGCTTGTATCGCCCCTCCCTGAATAGCCCCTCTAGGTAATGGAAGAGCCACTAAATTCTTACAAGCCTCCAGAGCCATTAGACAAGGAAGCCCCCTCTCCCCCCTTCTTTATGCAATCCAAGCCTCTATTCTAAGCTTTCAGCTTGATTATGGTCAAACGCATCACAACCTTTCCGGTCTTCATATTGCAAACGGAGTAAAGGATATCAATCATGCTCAATTTGCAGACAATACGTTGTTCCTTGGAGGTGCGAGTTCAGTGATAGCCAAGAAATTCAAAAAGGAGTTGGATACCTACACAGAGATATCAGTCCGTTTGATCAGTTTGAACAAAAGTAAAATTTATGGATGAAACATCACCCCAAGGGAAATGCTCGAAATCTCAAGAATCCTGGGAATGGAATGATGCACCAATTGGGATGAATTCAAGTATTTGAGAGTTCTTATCTTCAAATCCACCCCTAGAGCCTCGCACTGGAAATAGTTGATAGAAAGTATAAAAAAACAGAATTAACTCCGGGGGAGCTAATTGGCTGAACATGGCAGACAAAGTGGTTCTCATCAAAGCAGTGCTGGCTAGCATCCCAATCTACCAAATCTCTCTCCTTTTGGCCCCTAGTAGAGTTATCCAAAATATAGAAGTGATGATCAGGGGATTTCTGAGGGAGGGAGGGAAGCAAACGGAAGGACATTGCATCTTATAAGCTGGGGGGGAATCTCTAAGCCTTATTTAGAAGGCGACCTCCAGCTCAAAGACCTCTAAAGTCAAAACTTAGCATTGGGGGCAAAGATCTTATGAAACACAATTACAGGGAAACCCACTTGGAACAAAAGATCCCTTTGGAAGAAATATTTTCGCGGGTACAGGAAAAAATGCCTAGAAAAACCAGCAAAAGTGGGGAAAGGTTCCCCTATTTTCACCCTTTGCTAGAAAACAATGCAACCTTTCCACACCCAAATCACTTGGATTCCAGGAAATGAGAAAGATATCGGCATATGGGATGACTCCATCCTGGGAGAAACACCAGTCTCAGTGCAGGAAGATCTAATGCAACTTAGGGACTGGATGCAAACACAAAATCTTTACAGCCCATGGGACATTTCATGTCGGGGAAATGATGAGAATTGCTCCTGTTAAGTTGGAAAATTACAAACCTCCCCTAAGAACTGGAAGAAGAATGGTCCACCCAAAGGAGAATGCTGCCAAGGAAATGCCCTTTACAGAAAAAGAAAAAAGACCGGAGAGGTTGGGGCCATCACGCTGGACCATACACTACAACAGCAGTGTATTTCCACATCGCCTCAATCCCCCATGTCCCCCAACCCTAGTAATCTGGAAAGACGTTTGGATACCGAAGTCTATTTCGAAGATAGAGATGTTTATCTGGACAGTGGCACAAAGGGGAGTTATATAAGGGGAAAACTTAAGACGAAGAGGGTGAGAAGGGCCCTCCAAATGCCCGCTCTCTTCAATTTCTTGTTGCGGGTCTTTCAGCTCTTTCTTAAACTTCCCCAATTCCTCACACAGTCCTGATCTGGTGTGTATTATGTCAAGCTCAAGCACTTCCATTCTTCTTCCTGCCTCGCTGTTTAAATTCTGGAGAAAGTCGTCAAAGTTGTTTAGCATGCCCTGTAGTTTCTGCATGTTTTCTTCCAGTGCCGAAATTCTTTCCTCCACTGCTGGCTTATTACCCGAGCTTGAAGCCATTTGGACAGTTTCTACTGGGTTGCTTCTGCTAATTCGAGTCTCGTTGTCTCTTCTCTCTTTGCCCTTTCTTTGCCTCCTTCTTGAATGCCCCTTCTCTTTCGCTACACTTTCCCTTCGCATCTGCGTGATCTAAATAGCGTTTCATCTGAATCCTTGCTCACGAGTCGCAGTACTGAGGTATGAGTGGACGTCTGTAAATCAACAACCAAATAATGTTGTCCTCCTTCAAATTGAAGCTCGTGCGTATTGGCTGATGCGTATCTGTCTTGTCTCCTACAGATCATCTTGTCCCCTTGACCACTTGCAGAGTTATTTCGATTTGAGAGATTACGAGATTTCCCAGTTGACCATAACGCCGTTGAAGAGCAAACTCATTTTTCCCAAACGTGCCCCCAAGTTGGCCTCTTCATCAGTTTGAGAATTGTGCCCACGAAGGATGTGGAAAAACTGAATAGAGTGAAACTGCCCTAGAAGTAAAATGATTTTGTCTAGAGAGTCTTGGAGTTGGGCGCTTGTCAATTTGGTGCGTTGAATTAAGGCTTGGATTATAATTCTAGAGTCCCTTAGCACCACTAATTCTCGGACATTGAGGATTAAGGCTTGGGTGAGCCCTTGCCATAGGGCAAGGGCTTTTGCCTTATTATTGGATTCAACACCAATTCCCCAGGCAAACCGAAGGACGATATTACCATCGGGTCTTATTATAATCCCTCCTCCACCTGCCGCCCTCGGGTTCTCCTTTGAGGCTCCATCAAAGGAGAGTAAATTAGAGTTCTTAGAAATTTTCCACTCCTCCAATTCTTGCTTCCCTATCCTGAGCTCCCAGCTGCAAGTGGGAGAGATTAACGGACACAGAGTCGGTGGGATTTGGACGCCAAGGTGCCTCAACCAATCTTCTTCATCCTTTTCTAGAGGTTTCATATTTGATGCCTTGACGAAGTGAGGGGCACTCTCGCTGAAGAGAGCCTTAATCCTTGTGGCTACCTGAGTCGGGGTCCTCTTTGCCTCTCTAAAAATCCGATTGTTCCTTTCGATCCAGATCTTCCAGAGGATAAATTTTGGAATCGATCTCCAAAGAGTTAACAGATGGCCTTGATTGGCTGTTCGGAATGGATAGAGGGAAAGCTAGTCCAAAAGCAACAAGTGAGTTTCCTGCGGAATGGGAGGGGTTAGAGCTCCAAGACACATGGTAGTCTTCTAGGCCTCCTTGGCGTATGGGCAGTTCAACAGCAGATGGTCCGTCATCTCCTCTTCCTGTCAGAAGAGTGGGCATCTAGAGGCCCTTCCCACCCTCTTCGTCTTAAGTTTTCCCCTGATAGAACTCCCCTATGTGCTACTGTCCAGATAAACATGTCTATCTTCGGAATAGACTTCAATATCCAAACACCTTTCTAGATTATTGAGTTTGGGGCGACATGGGGGATTGAGGTGATGTGAAAATACCCTGCTGCTGTAGTGTATGGTCCAGCGCGATGGCCCCAACCTCTCCGGTCTTTTTTTTTTTTTTAATATAATAATTTTGTAAAGGGGATTTCCCTTGGAGCATTCTCTTTAGGGTGAACCATTCTTCTTCCAGTTCTTGGGGGAGGTCTGTAATTTTCCAACTTAACCAGGAGAAATTCTCATCATTTCCCCAGCATGAGTAGCATTAGATCTTGTTGCGCCGAGAGTGGTGTTTCTCCCAGGACGGAGTCATCCCATATGCCTATATCTTTCTCATTTCCTGGAATCCAAGTGATTTGGGTGTGGAAAGGCTGCATTGCTTTTTGGCAAAGGGTGAAAATATGAGAACCTTTCCCCACTTTTGCTGGTTTTTCTAGGCATTTTTTCTTTGGCCCGCAAAAATATTTCTTCCAAAGGGCTCTTTTGCTCCAAGTGGGTTTCCCTGTAATTGTGTTCCATAAGATCTTAGCCCCCAATGCTAAGTTTTGAGTTTGGAGGTCTTTGAGCTGGAGGCCGTCTTCTAGATAAGGCTTGGAGATTTCCCCCCAGCTTATAAGATGCAGTTTTCTTCTCGTTTGTTTCCCTCCCTTCCACAGAAAACCCCTGATCAACACTTCTATCTTTTGGATAACTGTACTAGGGGCCAGAAGGAGAGAGATTTGGTAGATTGGGATGCTAGCCAGCACCGCTTTGCTTGCCATGTTCAACCAATTATCTTCCGCGGAGTTAATTCTGTTTTTTTATCCTTTCTATCAACTGATTCCAATGCGAGGCTCTAGGGGTGGATTTGAAGCTAAGAACTTCCAAATACTTGAATTCATCCCAAGTGGTGCATCCTTCCATTCCCGGGATTCTTAAGATTTCAAGCATTTCCCTTGGGCTGATGTTCCATCCATAAATTTTACTTTTGATCAAACTGATCAAACTGCCTGATATCTCTGTTTAGGTATCCAACTCCTTTTTGAATTTCTTGGCTATCACTGAACTCACACCTCCAAGGAGCAACGTATCGTCTGCAAATTGGGCATGATTGATATCCTTTACTCCGTTTGCAATACGAAGACCGGAAAGGTTGTGATGCGTTTGACCATAATCAAGCTGAAAGCTTAGAACAGAGGCTTGGATGGCATAAAGAGGGGGGGAGAGGGGGAATCTTTGTCTAAGGGCTCTGGAGGCTTGGAAGAATTTAATGGCTCTTCCATTAACTAGAGGGGCTATCCAGGCAGAGGCGATACAAGCTTTGATCCAATTTATGAAAGGAGGTGCGAAGCCTAACTTCCCCATTACGTGGAACAGAAAATTGTGTCTTGCCCTGTCAAACGCATTTGCTAAATCGAGCTTGACTATCATACCTTTATCCTTCCGCTGGATACTCGAGTGCAGAGTCTCTTGGACCAGGATGATGTTGTTCATTATATGCCTGCCTTTAATGAAACCACCTTGATTTTCCGGGATGATTGCAGGGAGAGTATTTTTTATTCTATTAGCTATAATTTTGGTGAGGATTTTGTAATTTGTATTGCAAAGGGAGATTGGACGGAACCTGTCAAAGCTAGTCGCTCCTCTTTCTTTCGGGATCAACGCTAAGAAGGAAGAGTTTGTTCCTCCAATTATGACACAGGACTGAGATTTCTTGATAAGCTTGGTGAGGTCTGACTTGATGATGTCCCAGATGTTATGAAAGAACCTTTCCGTGAAGCTGTCTGGGCCAGGGGTTTTGTCTGGGTGCAATTGATCTAAGGCCTCTTTAATTTCTTGCTGATCCACTTATGTGGTTAACTTGTTGTCGACGTCTTCATGGACACAATTCCGAATCAGGTTCAGAGGATAAGAATTAGGGTCGATGGCCGCGTCGTGAGTTTCTGTGTAGAGGGATTCAAAAGTTTGCACAACTGCCGATTTGATGCCTTCAAAGTCCGTTATGGTCTGGCCCTGAGTGTGGATTTCCGTTACCTTTTTGAACTGCTTCCGGGCCTCCGCTTGCTTGTGGAAGAACTTTGTATTCTTATCCCCTACTTCTAGCCAGAGACACCTAGATTTTTTATGCCAGTACTTTTCCTTTTCTTTGCAAGCTTGGTGCCAATTATTTTGCAGCTTCATCTCTTGTTGCAAGATTTCTTGGGTGGTTTCCGAGTCTTCCATTCCGATCTGATGGTTTTCTAGTTGCCTTTGCGCTTCTTGACGATCAGTTGTTGGACTAGAGAGGGTTTTGGCCCAAGGCTTTAAAGCCACCTTTAGTCTTTTTAGCTTTTCTTCCCAAACAAAGAAGGGGTACCCTTTCACTGTTCCATTCCAGATTCTGGCGACCAACGCTGGGTAGCTTGCCTCCTAGATCCATTTTGGATTAAATCGGAAGGGGATTGGGCCTAGGTTGGTGATTGGCTTGTGATCAGACACACTGTGCGGGAGAATGGCAGACGAAAGATTGAGTCCCAATATCAAGAAAGAGCTCTGGGCTAGAAATTTGTCTAGCCTCGCTGCAATATGCCCCGGTCCCACCCTTTTATTGGTTCAAGTGTATTTCCCTTTCGCTGGCTTTATATCCTCCAATTCCCAGGAAGACATTAAATCCTCTACCCATTCCCTTGTCGGGTCTCGAATGATTGAGCCTCCTTTTTTCTCAGTCTCTGCAAGGGTTAGATTAAGGTCCCCCCCAAGGATGATGTTTTCCAATTCATTTTGCTGCAGGAATTTCCTTATGGTTTCCCAACAGATTTTCTTATCTTCTAGAAGAGCAGGCACATAGAGGTTGAAAAGGCTTACCTGACATCTTGTTCTCAGATGGAGAAGGTTGGTGAAGATCCAGTGTTTGCATGTTTAGTGCTTGATAAGGTCATATTTATTAGAGTTCCAGAGTGTGCCCAGTCTGCCCGAGGCGCCTCTTGCGCTTTCAACGATTCCTTTGCTGGTGTTCCATCTAGCTTTTGCTTTTCTAATGAATTCTTGTCCTTCCATCTTGGTTTCTTGGATTAGCAGGATCTCAACGTTTGAGGTTTTAATGATGTTTTTTAGTGCCTCTTCCTTCATCTTATTGTCGAACCCTCTGCAATTCCATGAGGCTAGTTTCATTGATTAACTGAGGGGGAGTTGAGGCCTCCTTGGGGGGCCCTGGATTTTTTCCTGGTCTGTCTGACATTGATCAATTGTTTAATAGTTGGCTGCGATCCATTCATGACATCTTTGTAGGTCTCCTTTTTTCTTTCCGCTTTTTTGGTTTTCCTACCTCTGCTTGGTTTTTTGGAGTGATGTCGATGCCGCTATCTTCCTCTATGCTGTTGTCTGAAAAAACTTCGCCTTCCTCCACCTCTGGATCTTTGATGAGTTCTTTTGATTTTGGTCCTTGTTTCTTCCCCCTCTCTTGCAATGAGGTTTATGTCGGTTCTAAGGTAAGGTACCGTTGTTCTGGGTCGGCTACGGGGTTTGTTTGTGGCTCTTTCTTTGTTGCATCCTTTCCCTTTTCTAAGTCAGTCCTCATAACACTATTTCCTATTTCTATAGTGATTCCTTGGTCCGTTGGATGTACCTGGACTGTCTTTCCTGGTCTGTCTGACATTGATCAACTATTTAATAGTTGGCTGCGATCCATTCATGACATCTTTGTAGGTCTCCTTTTTTCTTTCCGCTTTTTTGGTTTTCCTACCTCTGCTTGGTTTTTTGGAGTGATGTCGATGCCGCTATCTTCCTCTATGCTGTTGTCTGAAAAAACTTCGCCTTCCTCCACCTCTGGATCTTTGATGAGTTCTTTTGATTTTGGTCCTTGTTTCTTCCCCCTCTCTTGCAATGAGGTTTATGTCGGTTCTAAGGTAAGGTACCGTTGTTCTGGGTCGGCTACGGGGTTTGTTTGTGGCTCTTTCTTTGTTGCATCCTTTCCCTTTTCTAAGTCAGTCCTCATAACACTATTTCCTATTTCTATAGTGATTCCTTGGTCCGTTGGATGTACCTGGACTGTCTTTCCTGGTCTGTCTGACATTGATCAACTATTTAATAGTTGGCTGCGATCCATTCATGACATCTTTGTAGGTCTCCTTTTTTCTTTCCGCTTTTTTGGTTTTCCTACCTCTGCTTGGTTTTTTGGAGTGATGTCGATGCCGCTATCTTCCTCTATGCTGTTGTCTGAAAAAACTTCGCCTTCCTCCACCTCTGGATCTTTGATGAGTTCTTTTGATTTTGGTCCTTGTTTCTTCCCCCTCTCTTGCAATGAGGTTTCTGTCGTTTCTAAGGTAAGGTACCGTTGTTCTGGGTCGGCTACGGGGTTTGTTTGTGGCTATTTCTTTGTTGCATCCTTTCCCTTTTCTAAGTCAGTCCTCATAACACTATTTCCTGTTTCTATAGTGATTCCTTGGTCCGTTGGTTGTACCTGGACTGTCTTTTCAGGTCTTGTGTATTTTACCTTTGAGGAGGGTCTCCCTCTTCTCGCCTGTTGCCAACCTTCGCTTGTTTCTCTGTCCTTGTTAAGATCTTTGGGGCAATTCCTTCGAAAGCGGCCATATTCGTGGCATCCTCTGCATTTGAACGACAACTGTTCATAATCAAGTTTTTGGTAGTGCTACCAATCTCCTACCTTTAACTTGATCGCCTCTGGGAGGCCAACCCCGAGGTTTACTTCCACATAAATGCGGGCACATGAATATTGATCATTTGGATTTGCTCTATCGATGTAATGTTCGAGTCCGTTACCGATTGCATGGAGCGAGGAGGTGTTCCAGCAGTGTATTGGCAGATTTGGGAATCTGACCCACACCGATACTTCCTTGGGGACTTCCGACTTAGGATCAAACTTGGGGTTCCAACGGTTCAGATAGAGCCCTTGGGTTCCCATGAAATAGGGCTCGTTTCTGAAGATCAGGTCTCGGTCTGCTTGTAAGATGAATTCGAAGATGTAGTAGCCTCTTCCCACCGCTTAGCAAGTTACGTTGTTTTGTATTAAAGGTCGCCAGTTCCTTTGAATCCAGTTATCTGTGGTCCTGACGGAGGGCCAAAGTCCCATGAATTGGCACACCAACCCACGTTCTGACAGGGACACTGCTACTCGCATGGGATTTTTCGGGGGAAGGTCGTTTTCAGGGATCGACTCCAGTCATTTGACAAAACTAGGCCGAGCGGAGGAGGGGAGCTTCTTTCCATGGGTGATCAGAAGCTTACTGAAAGTCGTGCTGGGAGAGGGAGGGGCTCGAGGCACCCCACCTCCAAGGGAGGCCATGGACGACCCAAGGCGACCACAACTTGGAAGCCACGAATAGGGCAGCACCGATTTTTGGTTGACAATCACCAACTCCGTGTAGAACCCTCCTTGTTGCTAGCATTCATTCATTAAAATATTTTCATACTGCATTCAATGGTTATTGAAAACAACGGTATTATGTTGATTTTATTTATGGATAATGATAATATTGTTACCACAATGATATTAATAAAAAAAATCATTGTCTAAATGCCTATATTGCTTCCTCCTCAGAAACACCACCTAAGCTTTTAATGAAATTTTTCTTTTTAAAAAAATCATTTTTGATGATGAGTGATGGCATGCTATATGTCATTTTTCTTTTTAAAGTTATTTTTTATTGTCAATTATTTTCTAAATATTATTTATTTTCATTTATTTTTGGAAGTTCTTCATACTCATTTCTTTTAAAGTTACTTGCCATTTTTAATTTTTTTAAGATGTTCTTTGTTTTCATTTATTTTTGTAGTTAGAAATTAATTATCTTTATAAATGTTTACTTATTTTTTTTACAAAGTATTAATTTTTTTAAGATGTCCTTTATTTTCATTTATTTTTGTAGTTATAAATTAATTATCTTTATAAATGTTTACTTATTTTTCCTACAAAGTATTTTTTTTTCTTACTAGTGAAAAACAAATATAATAAATCAGTCCAAAAGTATTGGAAATTATAAATTCTATACCTGCAAAGAAATTATTAAGATACACACACATTCAAAACTCACACATAGTTCAATCTTCATAAATTTCAAGCACCATATGACACTGCAAACATGTAATAGAGATGTCCAATCTCATTTAGTTTGTGAAGTTGATGTTGCAAAATAATCTCCCCATTTTTTCGAGGTGTGTAAGTACACATGGAAACATATTTTTATATGTACAATGATATCAACACTACATTATTATGTATATATATACATATAATCATACTAACACTTAATAGAGATGTCCAATCTCATTTAGTTTGTGAAGTTGATGTTGCAAAATAATCTCCCCATTTTTTCGAGGTGTGTAAGTACACATGGAAACATATTTTTATATGTACAATGATATCAACACTACATTATTATGTATATATATACATATAATCATACTAACACTAGACTCAGTTGGGAAAATTACATTGAATATTATTTTGCCTTCAAGAAGTGTGAACTGTGTGCTACCGTTTAGGAACATAAAAGTATAATACCTTTTAGGAAAATCTGTCACAAAAACATTATCATTGAGCTTATATATATTTTCTAATAAATACCTTCTTAAGATCATATACATTGATTTGTTGCACAGAGTATAAAGCCTAGAGTCACAAAATGCACAATGGCTACATTTTACCGATTAATTTGTTGGTGTAACTAAAAGCGTATTAAAAAAATTTAATATGCATGATTACAATTATAAAATTATTTTTTAAATCTATTTAAAATTTAAAATATGACGATTTTTTTTTTTTAATTTATTAAGTGTTTAAAAGGATTAAAAATAAATCTAAATATTAATTTCAATTTATTTCCCTATTTTTAACTAAATGAATTTTCTTCCTTCTATACATATACTAATGCTATATTTTTCTTATATATTTAGATATATTCAAATCTTATTTTTTTTTGATATTTTGATTTTTAAATATTAATTTAATATTTTTGGTACTTTTTAATTATTAATGCAAAAAAAATTACATAATTTTCATTAAATATTATTTTCTTTTATATTTTGATTTTTAAATATTAATTTTTTTGGTACTTTTAATTATTAATATAAAGCCCCGGATGGGGTGCCACACGACCATTTGGTGACAGCTGGAGGCGCACTCGGCATGGGCTTAAATGCCGAGGGCCGCCACCCACAAGCCAACATTAACGATGGGGGACGGCCTCTGCAGCAAACGTAAGATGGATGTACTCCTCCCTCGCGCGCTCATTAACAATCACAGCGCACTCGGGATGGGAGAGGTTAAATGTGGGCAAATGGTCTCGGCTCCTGGCTATATGAATTTCTTCATGCCCGGTCAGAGCAGGGCTGCACCTGCCTCGGCTCTAATTCTCGCTGGATTGCTCTGGTGCAGCCAAGCTCCTTTCGCGCTCAGACCCTCAACATTTTCGGTGTATCTTTCTCTGTTTGAATTGAGACAGGCTAGGCCTGCTCACGCCCTGCAATTAAATTCACCTTCGTCTTGGTTCACCTACATCTTATTGTTCTCGCTTTGCTCTCTCCCCATGGCTCGTAAAAGAGGGAGACCTTGTCGTGGCGCGGCCTGGGATGCTCGCAAAGCTCAGAGGCGTCGGAGAGAGCAGCTGGAGCGCGCCTTGGCTATGGCGACCTCCATCATCAGGAAAAAAGCAAGGGCAGAGAAGCGAGCGCTCCTCGCCACCATAGCCGAACATGGAGCCGGTTGCAGCCGTGACGCGAAGACTAATATCCAGGAAGATGGGTAGGAAGCTGGAATGGAGGAGGAGTTTCCACCCTGCGTTGTGGTGGAAGACCCGTTCATGGAAGACTTGACGATGGTGGCGACTGAGGCAACTCTTCAGGAGAAGCGCACTCCCGTTCCGGTGCAAAACGACTACATCCCCGACTGCATAGTGGAAGAAATTCCCTGGCCTGGTGAGGACAATGTTAGCTGTTGTAACACTCAGACGAAGGATGCAGGAGCAGCGGGCGCAAAGGTGGTTGTGGAGCAGCGAGAGCTCGACGTTGGTTTGGGAGTGGCGGCGGGCTCAGTGGATGTGGGTGGCAGCTTGCATGGGTCTCTCCTCAGGGATGAGCACCTGGCTCTTGTGTTTGACCTCCATGGCCACTTGTCTGACCTGGAGTATCGGGCCCGCACCATGGGACAGAGTATGAACATGCTCCTTGATGCTTTCTCCAACGCGCCAGCTAAGCGGAAGTGCCCCCTCTGCACGCAAGCTTTTGCCATCCCAGCTGGGTTCTCCTGGCAGAAGGACGAGGTCTACAAGCCACCTGGCATCTAGGTTTTTATGCTCTTGGTTCCTAGTTTACTTTGTTACTATTTTATGTATATTTGGACTGTAGACATCTGTCCTGGTTTCCTTCGGGCAGGACAGATGCTACATTGTTTAAGTTCTATCATGCTACTTGGTTCTAAGTTTTATCATGCTACTCTGTTTTACCTATGCTGGTTTCCGGTTATCGACAGCATTTTTGGTAATTCTAGGCATACTTCTCTGTACATTTTGCAAAAGCTTTTTGCCTCTCTAATATAGCAGGGTCTACCCTTTTTATTTAAATTTTTTTTTTATTAATATAAAAAAAAATTACATAATTTTTACAATGAAAGTACTATTTATTATGAAATACTACTTCTTGTGAGACTAAGAAATTATCAAAAAAATAAATATAAAAAACTAATACATCATGTCTTAATATAAGAGAATAATCATACCTACAATTGCCTTTAGTATTTAGCAGACTAAAAATATCTTTATACAAAAGAGGTAGGATGAGGAGAAGCCCTTTAAAATAGACATAGAAAAGCTAGACACTAAGTAGTTTTTGCATGTTTGTTCCCTAATGCTTTCTCCACAAACACTGTGTCTAACCCCCAAATGGCATGTATTAGAGCATCATATTCTTTATCCAAGAAATCTAACTTACCCAAAGCTTCGTTTTGTTGGATCCAATTAATTTGATTATTTATGCGAAACAATCAAAATTAAATGAAAGCTTAACTTAATTACTGTGAATTTTTTTCATTTCATTGCAAAATAAATAAAATGATGGCAAGCCTATTAGTATTTATGCAAAATAATAGAATACAATAATTACAAGCCTATTAGTATTTATGCTAAACATTCAAATAAAATGATGGCTAACCTATTAGAATTTATGAAAAACAATCAAAATTACATGAAAACTTAACTTAATTACTAAGAATTTTTTTATTTAATTGTAAAAGAAAAAAATGATGACTACGCTAAAAACATATAAATAAACACTATTTTCACTTTGCCTTATTAAGTGTTTATAGAAAATAATTGAAAAATTCATAAGAGTTATTATTTATGTTTACATAAATGATTAAAATTGTATCACTGAAAAAAGAAACACTTCAACTATATAGAGAGGGTGAAAGGAAGAATCCAAAGGGTGTTGGAGATCCATCTTCTCTTTATGTAACTAAATGAAAATAAAGGAAAGAAATTATCAAAACTTATTTGGATTTTCCTATTTTCTTGATGACTTGGAGTTGGATTAGAAGGGAAGACCTTACTACAAACTCTACATTAAAATAGTGTTTTAAATTGATTGAGATTGAGCTAATCAATTGAATTTATTTATGTATTTCTTTTAATTATACCAAAGGCATTGTATAGGAAGATATTTTCATTGGTAGTCTAGAAATTGTAAGATATATCACGATATTTGCAACATAAGCAAACAAAATGTGGAATTAGATTATATTCTAGTTTACTATATATTTTTTGCACCAGAAGACCAGACTTATTTGCTAATGATGTTAAGGTCTATGTTGTTTAGTGAAGCTCTCTTACTACATGGAAGAACTTGTGATGACTTATTAGCAATTGCCAATACCCCCACCACAAGAAAATAACATCTACATCGATTATTCAAGCTCGAATAAGGCAGAACGCCCTTTTCCAAGACAAAACAACTTAACAAACATAGACTAAAGTAACTTAAATTAATTTCCAAAAAAACTAATTGGATCGGGAAGGAATAAAAACTTTACCTTGATGCGTTTGTGTTTTAACCCAAAAAACCTAATCAAATTTAAAGGGTTCTTTTGTTACTACACAAAACTCCATTTTGAATGGCTAAGAGTGAATAAGAATAGCCACCAATGACATATTTAAAATCACCAAAACATTTTTTCCACTCCATACCTCTACAAGCCAATCAACATGAATTCCTTGCATGCTTGGGGTGTTGTCATTCTGTAAAGTCTCCATGAAAGTTACCAAAGGCATTTTCAGTGTCCATAAAACTATTAGTCAACAAACTACTCTTTTTCTTTCTCAATTAGATCCATTTGGTCCTTTGATATTGCAAGATGTGGGCATAATGTGGTAAGTCTGGGGTTCCATTGTTGGCAAGCAATTTATTGTGGGAGCATGAATATTTGTGACGTCGCCTAAAACCGGGTGTTTTTTAGGCTAAAAACCACTTGCATTGGTAGCAAGATCAACTGTCGTGACTCAGTTAGAAGCTCTTTCCATGGATTTCTTCCCATCTGGTTGCAATTGAATCACAACAACAACTTTGAAGCCACATGTAACACGAGTTCAAGTAATACAACCATTGTTTTCATGTGACCTTGACACCTTTAATCTCCCCACCCAAAACATGCTTTACTAACAGATAGAGCAATGAAAATCCCTCCTTGTAAAAAACATGAACAATTTATCCGTTTTTTAAAACTTGTAAACATCAATGGACTTTTGTCATTCACTTGAGCACCGTTTTCTTAGATAAATAAGAATTCAATGAGTGAAATCATGCAAACAAATAAGAAATGTTTGGACATATTAGCAATGCTATTCCATGCCATGGAAAACAAAGTTTTTGTTAAATCATGCAAAGAAACAGGGTTTGAAGCCAAGAAATGCAGTTGGAAAATTCCAGCAGACCAATAATGAAGTGAAAGCGTAACAATTGTATTTATATAAAAAAACATGGCAAAGTATGATGGGAACACAAGACGAGCAAGATAAATACCAACAAAGATGCATAAGGTAGAGGGTAATAGCATATAAAAAAACACATGTCTCATGGTGAATGCATTAGGGTGAGGTGTTGATATCAATGACATTGGGAATTTAAATATATTAATAGTTGCTTGTGTTTTTGGATAAAGAGACCTCACACTCATAACTTAACGGAAAAAGAATTCTATAGCATGGGGGCGTTCAAAAATATAAAAACAAAAGAAATTTGCGAGTAGAGGATTCTATTTGATTAAAGGGAATTTTGTCATCAATTGGAAAACAATAAACTTTATGTCAACTTAGATTTGTTGAACTTTTACTATAGCGAAACCGGAACTGCGTCAAGCTCTCTTGCTTATTTGGATTTTTTTCCTTTTCTCTCGATAATGGCAGAGAACCAGGGGCTAGAATTTTGAACAATTGTTCGCCTCGACATTAGTAGGATTTCTTTCAACTTATCAAATAAAATTTTTTGCTTTGATATTTACTCTATTTAGTCTTCAAATTAATGGAAAATATGGGAAAATAATATAATAGGACAACAAATGACCCTGTGATGATATGGTAGAGTGATTTTTCTTTTATTTTGGGAACCTCGATGCTAGATTTATGTTTATTTTGCTTCATAACGCTACAATTTGTGCTCATTTTAGTTTCCTTCTCATGGAATTCAATAAAATATGTGGAAGATTTGGTGGGAATGGTTTTATTTACCTTCAATTGTGAAAAAATTACAACAAGGTTTGGCATAAGTTAAGTACCCTTTGTTTCCAATGGCTACTGTCTCTCAGCTACTTTGAGTTGAGGATGCATGTTGTTAGCCCCAAGAGCCTTAATGTGTTTGGGGGTTGGGAAACATGAACTGGGTGGGTTTAATTATAGAAATTTTGAATTTATCTTAGAATATATGGAATTTACTCTCTTTCTTTTCAAAATGTACCAACTTTTTACCCATTTGAGATTTAATGGAGTAGGTTATCATAAAAATAGGGAACTAATTTCAAATAACATTATTTAAATTGCAATAATTTTATGTTTCCAATTAACAACATTAATATGAAAAAATTTCTCCCATTCTTTCGGCATTCCCATTCACCCACTTAGGAGGTATGCTAGTAATATAGTTATTGAAATTTAATTATTAAATAATAATATAGTTAATACTCAATAATAATTATGAAATAATTATATATTTGATAATTAACTATAATATTATTTGATAATTATTATTTTTTCTCAATTTTAATTAACTATATTATTGTTTAATAATTATAATAAATATTAAATAATAATACTAATTAAATAATAATATTATTTGAAATTGGGAAAAATTGTAAAAAAATAATAATTATTAAATAATAATAAAGTTATTAGTTATAATAATAATTGTTAAATAATAATAGACTTATTTGAAATTGAAAAAAATTGTGAAAAAATAATAATTAATAATACATCTTAAATCATAATAGAGTTATTTGAAATTGAAAAAAATTGTGAAAAAATAATAATTATTAAATAATAATATAGTTAATAATTAATAATAATTATATATTTCATTATTAACTATAATATTATTTAATAATTATTACTTTTTCACAACTTTTTTCAATTTTAACTAGCATACCCCCTAAACTGGGAATGAGAATGCCAAAGTAATTTGAGGAAGAATTCCATATTGATATTGTTAATAAAGAGGAGTTATCCACTTCTTTAACTAAACATTTAAGGTAGATTAACAAGTAGTATAATACTCATATAAAAGAGTCAATTAGTTTTAACCTATCATAATTAAAAAGTAAGAAATATTTTATAATCGTGAAACTTAAAATGCTTAGTGAGGGAGATTTAATTTTTAAATATAAGTGAAAACTTCTAAGTTCCTTTATAAAAATCTAATGGGACTCTAAGAATTGATCAAAATGGTAAAAAACTCCAATGACAGGTCATAGACAACGTTCGTGAATTTACACCAAATGTTTATTTGATATATTGCAAAGTGGCTAGCTCCTCTGTTTACCAAATGTTTATTTGATATGGTGTGAATTGGCTAATGTTGTCTTTGTTATCACTCAGTTTGTAGTTTAGGTCAAGTAGTTGAAAGGTACGGGTCAAACTGGCGAAACAGGGACCTACCCCACCCAATGTTACCACAATGGGGAGGTCCTTTCTATTTAGGGTGGTTAAGCCCAAGGGAGACGGCCCTGGCAATCTGAGGTTTTGAAAGGAGAAGGCTCAAAGGATTAAGGCTAGTTTCCCTTTCACAGATTACCGCCAAGAAGATAGTCAGATGAAGAAAAACCACAGAAGAGGCACATGCTTGCGAGACAAGACAACAATGACACTAGTACATGCAATAGTGGTTAACACTTCATTAATCAATGACTATCAATATTTAATGTACATGGGCATAAACAACAATAAATATTGACGAAGTCAATGTTTGCAATAATAACAATGGCATATAATCTTACTTTGTCAATAAATACTGGAATAATATAACATTTAATGAAACTCAAATCAATGTATTTAATGTCACTTATTGCTCATATATAACAGAGTGCTGCGTCACTATCCTAAGGACGACGTCAGCTTCTTTTAGGGTTAGTGTAATAGACAAAGAAAGCCAACGTTTTGCAAATTAGCCAATGAAAACTACCAATATATCAATGTCTATCACTGGATGACCAAGCCACAATATTTTCTATCAACAAAGGCTTAATTAAGGCATGACGTCATCATTTACTGCTAGGTTAAAAGACGTTAGGGTTGGTTAGGGTTTCAAATTTGAGAGTTTTGAAAGATTGTTTTTGCACAACAAGCTCAATGTTGGAGAGAAAAACCAGTGCCCTAGGGTATTATGGAGTCAAAGTAAGGGCAAGATCTCAAGAGGATCAAAATCTAAAGACTAGAGAGTTAGGTTCTATGGTGCTGCAAATGGCAGGGCCCTAGAATCAAAACCCTAAGGGAAGGAGGCTCATTCCGGTGTTGCTTAAGCAAGGCCTCATGCTCTAACTTTAGAACACAAGTCTAAGGGAGAAAAGGTTTGCAGGAGCAAGGCTCTTCAAACCCTAGAAGGTTAAAACCCTAGGTGTAGAATCAACTAGGCCTAGGATGTCTCCTCTCTTCAACTTATATTCAAATGCTAACTCATAAAAAGGATGATCAGTGTAGCAACAACTAGGCTATATCCTCCTTAATCAATGGCTAAAACAAGTTTCTCTAGCATGGGGACATATAGCAAGGACCTACTTGTGTGCTTGCTACCTAGGGTTTCAAGATTAAGCAATATAATAGTAATACAATAACAAATGTAAGAGATTTAACCTACAACCATTCATTCAAGAAGTTTTGAATGAAAAATTTACTTACAAATCATGAAGAATGCTCATCAAACCCTAGTTGTAAACCTTCCAATGAGAGAAACACCATAATATGCCAAGAAAATCCTCCAAACAAGAGTTGCGCCTCACTTCCAAGAGCCAAAATACCAAGACAAAGACTAAAAGTAGATCTCTCTCAAGAGAGTGAGTTATGTGATGTTTAAAATGAGGCAAAACGTCCTCTATTTATATCAATCAATGACCTTTGAATTAAATTTTAGGTCATTAAAACAACCGACAAGGCTGACTTTAAAATTTACACTGTTTTTACATTAATTGCTAGAAAAATGTCATAAAATGAGCTAAAAGAGAGACGTCAAGCCCTTCCGAGGGAGACGTTGGCCCTTTTTGGGCAAGCACAACATCTAGAAAACCAAACGTTGGCGCTTCTAGGGCTCCTCTAAGCTGCCACATGTGCCAAATGACCTCAGCATCCTGCCACACGCTCCAGACAACATCCATCTCTCTCAGATGACGTCCTGTCCATCAAAAGCAAACGTCCCATCTGCAGTGGGTGATCCCCCCTATGACGGGCTTTGCCAAAGTGTCCTGGGTGGGACGTCCTTCTTTCTTCTCGTGCAATGGCTCATCATAATGTTGTCCTATCTCTGCCATTCAGCAACCATCTGATGGGCTCTTCAACCCCATGGAGGTCCGAGCTAATCATATCCCCATGTGTATCGGTCCACTGGTACCTGTCCGTCGGGTATGGTCCTGCACATCAAAAACTATGCCCTCCATGGGCTCATCAGTCCTCGGGATCATAGCAATGTCAATCATATTTCATCATTAAATTTATCAAATACATGCACAAAACCCCTAGCATATCCTCTAAGAGCTCAAAGACATTACACATATCTACCATACAAAGTTGAAGAAACAAACAGAATAACCTATTGGGCTAATATCCATAAGAAAAGGAAAGTTCCCACAGAAGATCATTCAAGCCATGTACATGAAGTGGTATGGTCTAGGGATGTCCAGTCATAGTAAGACCAGGGGAAGGTGTTGTCTGTGGGTGCCTTTGTAGGAGGTGAGTTGTACTTGTCATGGATGCACTTTTTCCAAGCCCCTTTATTGCCTTTATTCTTTATTTATTGCTTTTCTTTCTTTTTTACTTCAAGGTCTGACCAGAGGACACTGCCTTGGCGTGGTGACCAGAGTTGACAGTGTTACCCACTGGTATTTTCGCAGAAATGATAAGGCTGGCTCGTGATGAGACCCATTTTCCCTTGGCCATGCAACCAAAGTTCATTGCCCTGGCGTTGTGACCAGATAATGGCAATGTCATACCGCTAGATACCTATGAACATAATGGGTCGACTCGTGATGAGACCTCCCATCCTCTTGGTTAGGTCTTGTTTTTGTTATTTTTCTTAGGGTCCCTTTTGTTTCTTATCCAAAGGCCTTTTATTGGCTTCTTGGGGATCCCTGGGCGAAGCATCTCCAAGTTTTATTTCCTATGGCTTTTATCTTTTACCAGATGCTTTTACCCCCTGGGCCTTTAGGCCCTTCTTTCCACAAGACAAAGTGTAACCCTCAAAGGTCATCCTAATGGCCGGACTAGGGGAATGGGATGGATGTATGGGAGATAGATGTAAAGTTATTTTAATAATTACTTGATTTCTAGTTTAGCAGTTTCAACAATCAAAGACCATAAATTAAGGTTTATTACAATTTCAACACACGTAGCCGCTAGAAGAAGCCTTCCCAATACCATACACGCAGCCACCTAGTGGTCCATTTATTATCCCTAACCGAGGGGCTATAGTGATTACTAAGGAAATTAATTTGTCCAAAAAACAAACCAAGCCTAAAAAAATTCCATAAGTTTTAGCAAAGTTTGCAAACTTTTAAGTGATAATTTGCAAACATATTCAAGAGTTAGAAAGCCTTTTCAATATGGAGCAATGTGTTTGTGTAGAATTTTTTTCTATCCAACTATATTTTTAACAAAGGCAAAAGGAAATCACAATTTTGACAATGAAATTTTTTAATGTTAAAAATTCTAACATTTTAGATAAATTCATACATCTCATTTTTATTGGAACAAGTTTATATTATAATTTTAGTGTATAACACCCGTAATGTATTATGATAGTTTATTATGGAGGGTTTAATTTTTTATAATTAATTGTTTATGGTGAACGTTATGATGTTTGGTTGGGAAATGATGTTTTTGAATTCATTATTTCTTTAATGATTAAATTTTTAATGATTCATTGAGTTATTTATTTAATTATGCATACTTCATGTCTTACAATAATAATAATCTATTTTTAAGGTCATGATCAAGCCACACCAAATTGGTGTATGAGATCCCCTTGTTTGTGGGACAAGGGACCCCCCTCAGCCCAACGATTTGACTGGTAAAGTCTACGGAGGTGTACATACCTTACCCCCCTCTGGATTTGAACTTGTGACATCTTAAGAGGAAACACATGTTCTTAATCATTAGGCCCACTTAAGCTGTAATGTTCCTTGAAATGCTAACATTTTCACATGTTATGTTCTCAAGACCAAAACATTGATAGAGATCAAATGATGGGAGTTGCGAGGATGGATATTAATTAAATTATCCAAATCATGATCAATAGATGAGGCTTTTTCTCGATGAGAATGGCCTACATAGTCATAGGATCCGGAGAGCTTGAAAAAGGGAAAACTAACTTTAATTTACTCCCCAAGTGATCTAGGATAAAAAGCATAAGAGTGATAAATGTTATTTTTTCTTTTACCCATTTTGTGACACTTGTACTTCGGCTGCTAAGCCTATTTTTTCCTTAAGTGTATTCAAGGAAGAGGAATGTGAAGGCCAAGGGACATTCTTGGGAGGAAGTTTTATATTATGAGAGATTAGAAAAAATGATGCTTGCCTTATAAGAGGGGCTAGATTTGTGTGGATTGACATGAATTATTGCCTTTAGAAAGAGAATTGCGGGTTCTATAAATTAAATAGGAGCATTGCAATAACTACTCTAAGTCTATGTGGATGTATGATGTTGGAGTTATACCTGACCGACTAGGGGTACTGATGCATGTTTTTTAAGACTGTAAATTGAGTTTGGGCCCTTGGGACTCCAAAAATGGAGGTGTAGCTGACCAACCATAGGTACTAATGCCTATTTTTTAATCCTGTCAATTGATTTTTGGCCCTTGGGACTCCATAGTTGGAGGTGTACCTAACCAATCGAGGGTACATTAAGAGCTAGAATGGAACAATATAGTCCTTGCAAAGGAACCTCATAGTTGGAGGTGTATGTGACCAATTGGGGGTATATTAGGAGCTAAAGTGGGTGTTCATGTACACCCTAAGCCTGAGGGGTATGGGGGTGATGCAAGTCTAGAGGCCTCCCCACCACACCTAGCTTATATGTGGAATGTTTAATCCCTTTTGATGTGATTGTTAGGAAAATGGGTGACTTCACTTGAATACCTTGAGTGTTTTTCCTTGACCTCTACACTTATTGAAATTGAGCCCTTACTTAGGAATGTCTAATCCCTTTTGATGAGATTGTTAGGAAAATGGGTGACTTCACTTGAATACCTTGAGTGTTTTTCCTTGACCTCTACACTTATTGAAATTGAGCCCTTACTTAGGATGTAGCACTGAAGTTAGGATATTGCATTGGTTGGGTGGAAAGACATCCCTTGGAAACAATCTCTCCCTTATTTGCAATCTAGTTGTGGAACATTGGTTTGGACGAGAGGCTAGTTGTCAATGAGATGGAGGTTTATAAGTACATATGTTAAAGTAATGTACATTTGAATTACTTGTTTGTTTAGAGATGTTAGATTCACTTGATTTGATTAGAAAAAAGAGAATCGAGTCGGAAATAGACTCTGAGTAAGTGTATTTTAGGTAGGGTTGTTACATAGTGATTAAAACTTGTAATTCCAACAATCCATAAAAAATCTTGTCAAATTTGTAAAGAAAACTAATTGGAAAATAAGGGAATATCGCTACAAGAAACTCATTCCTTTTCATACAACACACAAGCAATCAATGGTTCATTTATTAGTCCTTCCCAAAGGGACTCCAGTGATTGTTGAAGGCCATTAGTTTGGTAGTACAACATCAAAGCCTAAAATTTCCTTAATTTTTGTCAAGGCTTGCAAACATTCAATGATAATTTGATTTTTGTAGAAATTGAAAATTATATTTGTTGAATTTAATCCAGATGTTTCCATTCCTATTAGCTCTCAAGAATTGATATGATAATGTGTGGCTTCTGAGAGGGTGGAAACACTAAAACACTTCTTTAAAAAATGAACATAGGAGAGATTTCCACATTCAAGGAGTGGGAGCCCTATGATTGAGCTAGTTGTGCTAGGGATGATAAGGAAGATGGGTAGAGTTGTTGCATCGAATTATTGTTTATATTATAGTGTGAAGGTTGAATGACCCTTCACCTATTCTTAAGCATTGGATTGGATCATGATCCATTTATTTTGTTTGATAGAAGTTGGGGTGTACCCAATGAGTTTTTTTTCCAACTTTCCAAGTGGTGAAGTCTCTCTCCTCGTGTAAGCGATATTATTTTTGCCCGTAACTAAAATCTTAGGCCTTCTTTGGTTCAAAACAATTTTTTCCAATGCCGCTCTCCTTGCTTTGTTGAGAGGATAGTTATGTTGCTAACTTCCCTACAAAATAAACTTCTCATACAAGTGTTTCTATTCTCAATGTTTTGACCCTACAATTACTCACATTACATTGTATTTTATAAGCTAAACCTTTTGGGTAGAGGCAGTTTGGCATAACAGACATTAGCAACAATTTCATATACCTTTCAAAGAGATTGAGCTATGAAAAGGGTCATTCATGCCCCCTTTTTTGTGTACCAAACTCAATAATAT
Source organism: Picea sitchensis (assembly GCA_010110895.2). Taxonomy (NCBI): domain Eukaryota; kingdom Viridiplantae; phylum Streptophyta; class Pinopsida; order Pinales; family Pinaceae; genus Picea; species Picea sitchensis. Next base: position 42,821 of record SNQJ01S0041704.1, read on the forward strand.
CATTTGCATTCTTTTTTTGAAAATTACAAAGGAAAATTGCTTTTAGTATTTGTTATTGAAATAAATAGGGTTAAAACCATTGTGGGTTTGCATTTCGAGATTATTGGTTTTATTACTTCATGCATGCATTGTGTCGAAATTGCAATTCGATTTGAATTTGGGTTTGACCTACTTCTAAGAATGGGTTTCCTCTCTTGATTGTTTAGGAATTCAATTATGATTTTGGCAAGTTGTTTAAAAAACTTGGTTTGCACTGAAAATTGGTACAATTGACAAAGACATGTGCTCAATGTAGTATGGAGCTAATGCCTACTCCCCCTTCTCATCGAAAGGATCATAAAAGAAGTGTGTCGATCTCTATGAGTTTTGTTAAGGTTTTCCTTCTTTGGGTTAAGTGGATCCCAAGGAAGTTTTAGCTATAAGACCTATGGGTTGGTTGGTAACTTAACAAAGGGTGAAGTGCTCAAGAAGGAACAATTACCACCAAGCATTAGACTATTGTGGGGTGTAATCCCCACTTTCATATTATTGGGTTCTACTAGGATCCCAACCAATAATTTGTCTCTTCCTATTCTTATGACTTTGAGCGGTTGTGGGTTCAAACCTACCTAGTGGTCCTAGGGACAGTGTTCATGTTGTCACCAACAGTGTGGCCATTAGTCATGGCATGATGATAGGTCCCAAATTGGTTAAGTAGTAAAAATGTGATGGAATCCAAGTAACTGTTGGTAAATCATCTATGGCAACCCTAAATGTAGTACAAATGCATTGGGCTCCGAAGTTGTTGTTGACAAGTCATCTATGGTAGCCCTAGATGAAGTAGTACAAATATAATGGGATTCCAAGTTGTTATTGGTAGGACATCTATGCTAGATGATGTAGACCAAAATGTAGGGAAGTTGAACCTCCAGAGAGAAGGAAAGGAAAATAGAAAAAAAAGAAAGAAAATAAATGAAATTGTTAGAACTTCCATGGTTGGATGTTGTCAAGATTTTGAGCAATTTTTGGTAGATTTTTAATTTTGTAGACTTCTAGTATTCTAGTGAATGTGTTCAATGTTTCTAAGGAAAATATGCCACTTTTTCCTCATCAATGTCTATCACTACCTGTGTCTAACATTTATTAGAAGTGGGTTTACATTGCATTGCTCATTATCATGATAACTTTGGGCATTTTGTCTCCCTTAAGACATGTTTTCTACATATTGCCTTAATTAATTTATTATACAAGATAAAATATGAATCTTAGGGATTGTTCATGCCCACATAACCTCAATGATGAATTTGCAATACAAATTTTGAGTATGAAAGAAATTATAACTATGACGAATTTGCAATACAAATTTTGAGTATGAAAGAAATTATAACTATGACTCTTAGTATATACAATAATTTGTTAGATTCTTATTCATCGACATCCCTTCGTTGATGATTCGTACCATATGCTCTTGTGCTACAAATAAATTATTAGAGAAATGCAATGCAATTCAAACTAATTTTATAATTATAATATAAATATTGTCTTGCACCCCACCTTATTATTAATTCATGCGAGTTTAGGCAAGAATATAGGGATGAAATTGCCATCTTTTTTAACCTTAACATTAGTTTATCAAAATTTTGCCAATCAAATCCAACCATATTTTTTATCCATTTCAAGATTTCTTAAGATTACACTTCCAATGCTTTATCTAGACCATTCACATATTTTTCCATCTTATTTGGCCTCATTGAGAAGAGTAGCATTTTTCTTCAAATTTTAGGTCTTAGAAATTGGAAGATCCATTTATGCTATTTGGGAGGTGAATTAATGTTATGATTCAGCTTAACAACAATAATGCTCTCTCACTTTAACATTTAACATTAAGACATGATTCGGATAAATTTAAATGAAATACAAAACATTAAATGTCTTGCATGCATACATAGACTTAGAGATGGTCACCTATGCCATATTGAAATCATTTTATTTTTTTCTAATAATTAGTGATGATGCAAAGCAACTTAGAAAAATGTCATGCATGCATGCATCGACTTAGAGATGGTCACCTATGCCATATTAAAATCATTTGACTATTTTCTACTAATTAGTGATGATACAAAGCATCTTACATTGTTTGCTTGGAGATACCAAGTTCATGGAGTTTTTATTTGGTTCGAAGATTTATTTTTAGTAAGTTCATGAAGTTTATATTTGGTTCTAATATTTATTTTTGTTTACTAAAAAGATATCCTTAATAAACACTTGAATTTTGTTTCAAATAAGTTCATAAACTCAACTTGCTTGAACTTATGCTCTTTCATGTATTGCTACTATACTCGATTAAATGCTTAAGATACACTTGATGCTTTGATATAGTAAAATTATTTGTTTTGTGCACATAAAACAACTGAATACTTTACCAAATTTAACCACTGAACATCACACTCTCTTTACCTCCAAATTGGGAGACTCTAACATAAATGTGGGGATCTTAGGACACAAATTTAAGGAAATGAAGGCTTGAGCTCACATATGTCGTTGAACATTTTCCAAGTGGCACATTTTAAGAAGTCCAAGTGTGGATTTTCTAAGCGATTCGTTATGCATTAAATGATTCATTAATACATTGACTCCCAACGTTCATTATAGCACTATTCCAGAGTTTAATGAGTAAGTGTAAGTCCTACGGAGTTATGGCACGAGGAAATTAATGATAAGGAATCAACTTCTTAATTAAGAAGGTTTGGAATGAACTATCTGATTATGAGCATGAATGTAACTATATCTATCCTTTCAAATCATAGGTGGCAGTGGCCTCCCCTGATTGGCCTAATGATTGTGATATTGTTGAAGGATCATAGAAGATGTATACACTTTGTGTTGAAGAAAAATTATTAGCATTGTCATTGATCTAAAAAATTATAGTAACATTCCACTTAACATTAAAGCTCCCATACTTGCTTTTCTACTTCTCTTTTCATTCAAAGGCAGAGTGACAAAGAATAGGCCCAAGTTTGATACTAGTGTGCTCATTTTTGTATGACTCATGAGTTGTTACGGCACATCGTGACATGAATCTTAAACTTTCATGCACTGACGACAATAGTAGAGCTTTAGGGTTTGAAGGGTGGGTATATGTTTGAATGTTCATCTAAGATGGTTTGAGCATTGTTGAGTAGATGTATCTATATGGTTTTGTTGACGCTTGAATCCGTAAGGACCGAAACGACAACCTTACGAGTATGTAAATCTCCCTGCATTTTTATAGAGGTGGTACTCCTCTTTATGTTAATATTTTCTTGGGACTCTAGATTTTCAGAATATGAGACTTTGCAGAAGTCTGTCGTGGTAATCAAAGAAATATAAAGATTGCAAAAAATAACAAGAAACAAAAATGTTTTCTTTTCTTTTAAAAGAAAGTTCCTGAGAAATGACCATGAACCGCACACTTAACACATTTAAAGAAGAGAAACAAAATTTGCTCACATCCATCATAGTTAAACTAAAGATTTATAATCACACAAAATAAAAAGAAGATGATCTGCATGCATAAGAGAACTTTAACAGAGTGGACACATGGGAAAATCAAATAAAGATAATTATAAATCCAATCTCAAATACTTTATACTAAAAAATCAGAGTTACAAAGAACAATCAAAACTGATCCCGAAATAACTCTCTTGAAATTTCTAAAAATATATAGTATGTTACATATTCTTTGAAATTTAAAATGTGTTTGTCTTAAGGACTGAGATTGGGGCTCTTGCGGACCATAAAACAAATATAAACAAGATTTAAGCTTGTAGAAGGTGAATGGTGTGAGAAAGTAGAAAAACAAGACCTGGTGTTGGCACAGGGGCAGATCGAGGGTTCAACACTTCAACAACGGATCAACAAAACCCTAACTACCGACCCTTTCGACAACACCTATGAAGCAGATGAAGTCTCACCCGAGGTGGACGTAGGTGGGTTGCAAGACTCAAGTGTCTACAACCAAACTGGGACACAGATATGTGATTACAATACTTAATAGAGCACTTAGCCAACAATATGCATTAGTTCTTGAATCTCATTCACATCGCAGATTAAACCCTTAGTATAGATCAACGCAGTAACATTACAGATCAAGCACTTCCAATCATTTAGCACATAGCATTAGTTCATATTTGACATTCAAATACCATTAACCACTAAGCAACAACGTTAGATGCATTCATCATACATTAGAACACCAACACTAAGCAAAATACATAAACAACATCGCACAAAGCACATCGATACAAGATATACGTGGTTCACCCTAGTGTGGGGCTACGTCCACAACTTTTTTTTCTTGTTCTTCTTTATCAGTCCTCACGCTTCTTATATTCTTCCGCTTCTGTGCACAAAGGCACAGAGCCTAACTCCGCAGAGGATAGGAGATCTGTGCGCAGCTCGCCAGATTATCCTTCCCAAAATCAAATTAAGGCACAAAGCCAACTCCTTATTAGCAATATTGCAAACTCACATATAATGTTATGGTTATATCATGCAAGTTAAAATTGGTTATGTGGTTATATCATGCAATTTCAAGCATTAACAATATTGCAAACTCACATATAATGTTATGGTTATATCATGCAATTTCAAATTGGTTATGTACCTATGGAATTCATTGTCATTTTGAGTGTGGGCAACATGGTATATAGCGATCCTCTTGAGTGCATATTAATCTAACAACTGACAATTTTTTTTCCAAATTCCCTTATTGCCGAGCAGGCCAAGCCTTTTAAATACAAACCTAAGATAAGTAGGTTATTGGACAGAGAGCAAACAACTTGTCGTAAATACAAACCTAAGGTGGGTAGTTGTCTCTAGTGCGACCGACATGGCAATCATATGATGTTACAGTGATTTATTAATATGATTAGGTAAATGTTAAAAAGTAAACAGCTTAATGCATATATAAATGCAAAGAAGTTATCAACAATAAATCTGACCCATTGATTTTGGAGGACAACTAAGAATATGCCAACATCTTCAATGCATAACCATCATATTAGAATTTAAGATTAAAAGATCATTAATTGTGCGCATCTCCAATAGGTATATGCGCCTTTCCGCGTAATTACAATTTGCAAGTAATGATATCACAATTTTACATCAAATTGAAATTGTATATCATTGACTTTTATTATTGTATTGTATTTTCAAAGTATATTTTCTGTTTTCAACAAAGAAGAATAATGCTTCAATTACAAAGAAGTTTAAAATTTATAACAAAGAAGTTTAAAGTTGTTTAAAGTTTAATTTTAAAAAGATGTTGAAATTGTATATATTTATTTTCAATTTTGTTTCTCATTTAATGGGTATTCATATAATTATTAACATGAATTAAATTGGTAATTTTAATATTGTAGTTGTTATATTAGTACGAATTAAATTAGTAATTTTAATATTGTAATTGTTGAAAACATTGTCAAAGTTTATATATATATAATTTAATTTTTAAAAAATGTTAAAATTGTATATATGTATTTTCAATTTTGTTTCTCATTTTAATGAAATATTTGTGGATATTAAAGTTTTATTATTGTATTAGATATATTCATATAATTATGAACATAATTTTAATATTGTAGTTGTTGCAATAGAAGAAACATTGTCTTAGAGTATCATTTAAAATTAATATATAAAACTTTTAAATATATATTTTCATTTTTATTATTTACTTTTATTATTAATATATAATTGATTTATTATTAATATATAATTGATTTGATGATACCACACCTTGTTTAGTTTACCACTCCATATCGATAATCAATGCCCGAATCAAGCGCAATCGATCATTGCCTGGAGCTATTGTCAACAGCAACGAGTAAAGGAATTGTTTCCTCATCATAACTAAGTGGCTCGAGTAGCCCGCCATCCTGGACTTAGAATTGACTTGCCCAAAAACCCCATTGTATTTAGACAGAGAAAACAAAGGCATGAGCAACCGCCCGGATTTATTGGAAATATCTTTCTTCAGCATATATTCACCAACAACACTTCTCTTTCAGCAGTGTACCAATTATGTTCCTCAAGCGCCCATCATAATTGATTTTTGCCAATTTCATTTTTATTATTAATATATAATTGATTTACATAAATTAAAGATTTTAAAGACCCGTGTAATTCTTTCTATGAAATTTGTTTGTGGCTATATTTGTTTGTTTCTCTGTGCTCACCTACAAAACCTATGTAAGTCGTGTTATAATTTTTTACATATATTGAAAAAGATGCACTACATTTATTAGAAAGTATTCTCGTGTTATAACTTTTTTCTACATATATTAGAAATAAAAAAATATTCACTAGTTTGCTCAATCTTGTTCCCTTTTCTTTTATAAAAACAGCAATGCAATAGTGTTTATCATTTATTATTTGCAAAAGTTTTTCAAGCTTTTTCATTATTTAATATAACTTTCCAATTAATTATATATTGCAATAACTATGGGAAGTTATAAGATTTTTTTTTTTTCTATTCATAAATAATTAAATACTTCTTAATAACCATTTATTTTTAGATATATTATAAACTTATATTACAATACAATAAAGAAGTATATATACCATGGAGGAATTTGTGGTTCTCAACCTAGTGATTTTTTAAGAGAATCAACAAGTTTCAAAAGTTTTATGGTTCTTGCATTTTAAATATATATTATTATATGTTATTAATTAGTTTTTTTTATTGATGAAATTTTATCTATGTAGTTTTTTGATTTTATTTATGAGGATTTTGCTTTGTTCAATTTTGTTTCCTTTACTTTTATAAAAATAGCAATGCAATTGTGTTTATCTTTTATTATTTGTAAGAATTTTTAATTTTTTTTATTATTATTTAATATAACTTTCCAATTAGTTATATCTTTGTCATAACTATGGGAAGCTATAAATTTTTTTTTTATAAATTTAAAAATAATTAAATCTTTCTTAATAACCATTTATTTTTAGATATATTACAAACTTATTTTACAATACAATAAGGAGTTGAAGTATATATACGGTGGAGGAATAGTATCTATACCGTGCAGGAATTGCAGGTGGATCTCCTCCTAATGATTTTTTTTTAAAGATAATGAACAAGTTTCAAAAGTTTTATGGCTTTTGCATTTTAAATATATATTGTTATATGTTATTAATTAGGTTTTTTTATTGTTGAAATTTTATCTATGTAATTCCGCTTTTATTTAAGAGGATTTTGCTTTGTAATTTTATGATATGATGTATGAATTTAATTTAATTTTTTTAATGGTTTTGTAATTTAATAATATAGAATATAAATATTTTGAAAAAACATTTATTTTCTTAATAAAATAAAAAATATAGTTGGATATTTGTGGTTTTTTATTATAGATATTAATTTTTAAAGTTTGTTATGAAAAGTTAAGTTAATTTTTAAATTTTATTATGAGAAACTAACTTAATGTTAATAATAATAATAACAATTTTTTATTTAATAATTTAAAAAAAAATACAAATTTAAATTAATTTTTTTTTTATTATTATTTTATATCAATATCAATATTAAAATTTATAAATATTAAATATATTATTATTTTATATCAATAATATTAAAATTTATAAATATTAAATATAAATAAGAATTAAAGTTACATCTATTTTAATTTTATATTTATATAAGAAAAATACAGCATTTTAGGATAATATATATTTTTATTATACCTAATTCATAATTATAAATAAAATATTAATTTCTTTTCATCTAAAATTAAAATAAATTTCTTCTTATTTTATTTTTATCTTTATTTGTAAAAATTATATCAATTTTAATTTTATTAATTAATAAAATTAAAAACATGATACATCTTACTTATAATGAGTTGTACAGTAAATCTAACTTTATAGTATAATTAGAAACATGTATAATAAATGAGTAACCTAATTATATCTAATGAGGAATTGTTGGTGGATTTCAACCTAATGATTTTTTAAAGATAATGAACAAGTTTCAAAAGTTTTACGGCTTTTGCATTTTAAATATATATTGTTATATGTTATTAATTAGGTTTTTTTTGTTGTTGAAATTTTATCTATGTAATTTGGATTTCATTTATGAGGATTTTGCTTTGTAATTTCATGATATGATATGATGTATGAGTTTTTTAATATTTTTTTTATGGTTTTGTAATTTTATAATATAGTATATTATTTTTGTTGAAAAACATTTATTTTCTTAATAAAATGAAAAATATAGTTGGATATTTGTGGTCTTTTATTATAGAAATTAATTTTTAAAGTTTGTTATGGAAAGTTGAGTTAATTTTTAAATTTTCTTATGAGAATCTAACTTAATGTTAATAATAATAATAATGATTTTTTATTTAATATTTTAAATAAAAAAATACAAATTTATATTTAAAAAAAATTAAATTTTTATTATTTTATATCAATATTAAAGTTTATAAATATTAAATATAGATAAGAATTAGAGTCACATCTATTTTAATTTTATATTTATATAAAAAAATACAAACATTTTAGGATAATATATTTTTATATAAATTAATTCATAATTAAAAATAAAATGTTTACTTCGTCATCTAAAATTAAAATAAATTTCTTTTTATTTTATTTTTATCTTTATTTATAATGATTATATTAATTTCAATTTTATTAATTAACAAAATTAAAAACATGATACATCTTACTTATAATGAGTTGTAAAATATATCTAACTTTATAGTATAATTAGAAATATGTATAATAAATAAGTAACCTAATTATATCTAATGAGGAATTGTTGGTAGATTTCAACTTAATGATTTTTTAAAGATAATGAACAAGTTTCAAAAGTTTTATGGAGTTTGCATTTTAAATATATATTATTATATGTTATTAATTAAGTTTTTTTGTTGTTGAAATTTTATCTATCTAATTTGGATTTCATTTATGAAGATTTTGCTTTGTAATTTCATGATATGATGTATGAGTTTTAAATTTTTTTTTTTTTTATGGTTTTGTAATTTTATAATATAGTATATGATTTTTTTTTAAAAACATTTATTTTCTTAATAAAATGAAAAATATAGTTGAATATTTGTGGTCTTTTATTATAGATATTAATTTTTAGAGTATGTTATCAAAAATTAAGTTAATTTTTAAATTTTATTTTGAGAATCTAACTTAATAATAATAATAATTTTTATTTAATATTTTAAATAAAGAAATACAAATTTATATTTAAAAAAATTAATTTTTTGTTATTTTATATCAATATTAAAGTTCATAAATATTAAATATAAATAAGAATTAAAGTTACATCTATTTTAATTTTATATTTATATAAGAAAATACAAATATTTTAGGATAACATTTTTTAATTTTATATTTATGTAAAAAAATACAAAACATTTTTTTATATAAATTAATTCATAGTTAAAAATAAAATGTGAACTTCTCCATCTAAAATTAAAATAAATTTATTTTTATTTTATTTTTATTTATAAAGATTATATCAATTTCAATATTATTAATTAATAAAATTAAAAACATGATATATGTTACTTATAATGAGTTGTACATTATATCTAACTTTATAGTATAATTAAAAACATGTATAATAAATGGGTAAAGTGAGTATATGTAACTTTATAGTATAATTAGAAACATGTATAATAAATGGGTAAAGTGAGTATATGTACTTTGATTTGTTTTCCAAACTTTTTTTAAGGAAACAAGTGTTGTGTTTTTATCTAAGAATTTAAGTACAATTGTATTGTTCACTTTGTTCATCAACACCTTCTAGCAAGTTAGCTTTGCTTGCTTCTTTTCAAGACAAGAAATCCCACAACTTAGCACAATAAATACAAGATTTTCACCCAAGAAAAAAAGAGATTGTTCAATGGGGATTAGTCACATTTAGATATAAGATCATTTTAATTTCAATATGTTCATGGGTCCAATTAACAACATTAATATGAAAACTTCCCTCAAATTACTTAGGCATTCCCATTTGTCAGTTTAAGAGGTATGCTAGTTATATTATATATTAAAATCAATCTCCATCTTTATCCTTTCTACCTCTACGACATATATTTTTAAATCCATCTCCATCCTTATCCTTATCCTTTCTACCTCTACTATTAGGTATTACAATTTTTAAAGATAAAATATCAATACATAAAATTAGTTGTTTGTATGCATATGTTGTAAGTTGTAATAATAAAGTCATCAAATTATATATATAATATCTATGTGACAAAATTATATTCTATATTATGTATATTCTAAAATTATCCTTGCCACCTCTACGATTATAGAATATAATTTTGTCAAAGATACATATTGATATGATGATGACTAGATAATATAATTTTTTCTGATATTGATATGAAAAATAATAGTGTTTGTAACAACGAAATGAAGATTTCCGAACTTGAGAGTGGGAACAATAGTTGCAGGTTCCATGGCGATGATAACGAGGGGGATGGGATCTGGAACTATCTACTTGGATCATTTGAAGCAAGAGTTAGAATAACAAGCATGGAGAGGATTGATTGGTGAGTGGGATGGCGATTAACAATCTGGTGAGCGGGAAGTCTAGTTAGCAGGTCCCTTGGCGACTACGGAGGGGGTGTTGGGAGATTGAAAACTAACTACTTGGTTTCATTTGGAGTCTGAGCTAGTGGAACTAGCTTGTTAATGTGCTAAGACTAGAGTTAGAGCTTCGAGCCACCCAACCGGTCATCTAACTATGGCTCTGGTGACGTTGTCTTGTCATTTAATAACTAACTACCCAATAGCCAGAGCGTTTTAATGATGACGAGACTCTTCTGCAGTAAGACTTGATTGTGTATGGTGGTGGATCCTCTAGCAACTTCCAGGTGCAACTCTAATGGAAAGTCAAGTCAGCGAACTGATGAGTGCAACGGACGAGGAGCACTGGGAGAGGTTAGGGTTTTTCTCCACGGTGGATGCGATCAGTGGGATTAAAGACACATAACGTCACTCTAGTGAGAGCTTTAATGCAGAGGTTAATGCAGATGTATTACCTATCGAGCCTCGTTCATTGCACAAGTCAATAAACACTTTCGAGCCTTGTATTTTGCAAGTCGCATTATCTATCGAGCCTCGTTCATTGCACAAGTCAGTAAACACTTTGGAGCCTTGTATTCCGCAAGTCGCTGCAGAGTTCGTAGGAGAGATTACCGGGTTTTACCGTCTGCAAAGAGGGTTTAGGGGCCAGGAGGGTTGGCGAAGGGTATTTCGGGGATAGCACAGACTGGTAATGGCAATGAGTCTGAAAGAGTTTCTCGACTAGACCAAAGAAAGCGGGTGAAGTGCACGGTGAAGGTGTGGAAACCAAAAAGAATGAAGCAGAAGTTGGTTATGGGAATGGACATTGGTTTAGAAGAGTCTTGCAACTTGGCGCTTTGCGCCTTAGTTGAGAGACTGGCTTATCGCTCTCGTTGTGTTTCACCCCTTGATGAGTGGGTGCTTATGAGATGGGAACCTTTGCTAGGATATAATCCCGAGGTGCTTTCGCTGCCAAGAGGTTGGATGGGTTTTGTGTTCAAGAGTTCGGAGGATTCAAAATTGGTCCTGAATAAGTTTTGGAGTTACGACGAAGGGAGCATGATGTTAAAAAGGTGGCACATTAGTTTTAATCCAGTGACATAATATTTTAGTTTTCGACATATTTGGGTGCTCCTCCTAAGTCTTCCCTTACAACTGTGGAACTTAAAATCTCTGGAGGCGGTTGGGAATTCCATTGGACGATTTTTAAATATAGATGAAAGAACTTTGAGGTCTTCAGATAAAAGAATGGCAAAAGTGCTAGTAGAAGTGGATGTACATGCGAGGCTCCTGGAAGTTTTAGAGATTGAGTGGCAGGGTCTTATGTTTGTACAACATTTGGACTATTTGGGGCTACCATTTCGCTGTACTTTTTGCACGCAGACTGGACATTTGAGAAAGAAGAGCCCAAACATATTTAGCTCTTTGGTTGAGGATAATTCATCGGATGAATTGCTTGGTGACAACTTCTCTGTTGGAGGAAGCACATGATCCACTGGATTATCCGGGGTTAAGTTCTGAGGACATTCCTGCTACGCTGAACATAACTTTTGTTGGTAAGTTGAAACACTATTGCCCTAAGCTTTATTTCTCTTTATCTGCTTGGGAGTTGAGACACTATTGCCCTAAGCTTTATTTCTCTTTATCTGCTTGGGAGCGCGAACATTTAAATTCTATCCTCTTTCTTGAACAGTTTCTAAGGAAGGTTCTAGATTCTAATCAGACTAAATTTCTTAAAACCTGATCCGAAATCGGATCCAGAAGCCTGACAGGGCTTGAAAAATGCTCAAAAATGAAAGTGCTCAGAATCTGACGAAACCAACGCCATTGCGTCCGTCTCGTCTTCTCGATTTCGGCGGTATATTTACTTTGTCAAATGGGCTCCGTATGCAGAAGTTATCGTGTTCTGATCGGAAGCCCAAACAGGGAAAAAGTCAAAGGTCAACTGGTGAAAAAGTCAACGCTGATGACATCACCATGCTGACTGTGCAGGAGATGACGTGGCACTCTCTAGCTGATCGTGATTGGGCAGGTCCGCTGACAGGGCAGACATGTGGCAGGCAACTGGACTAGTCAATGGTTGACAAGTGGCATTAATCCGTCGAATGGGGAGATGCCACGTGGTCCAGTCATGGGCAGCCATGTGGCACTCAGTCACCAGTTAAAGTGGCATGTTTAAAAAAATTGTTTTTTGGGGTCCATGGGATTTGAACCCATGACCACCACCAAGCCCAACACCTTAAGAAATGGTCTTTACCAATACACCAAATTATTTCTTATGTTGTAAAACCCACAATATGAAATATATTGCAAAGTATTGTATGGAGAGGGGCCAACACTTAGCCCTTTGGGCTAGCGCTTGGCCATATGAACCCATATGACCCTGTCAAGGGCGGCGCGCGCTGGGCAAAAGTGGGCTTATGCCCAAATTTAACTATAAAGTGGGTTTTTTAACTACTTTTTGGGTTTTTATTGTTAATTAAACTTATTTTTAATGTATTTACTCCATTTTTGGGAGTTATTGGGTAGTTTTGGAGCCTAAATTTTGGGAGGAAGTTGGAGATGAGCAATAAACTTCCCAGCTATATAACCAAGGCCAATTCTGGGAGGAAGTTGGAGATGAGCAATAAACTTCCCAGCTATATAACCAAGGCCTGTTTGAGGCCTGGGGACAACATTGAGGGCATTCAGAGCAGAATTATGTTGAGGAGAAGCCAAGCCAAAGCCATTTTGAGGCAGAGAAGCTTTTGAGGAGGAGACGCTGTCAGACCATTTCTGGGAGCTCCAGACGTCCGTTTTGCGTGTTGTTTTCTTTGCATGGTTCTAGAGATTTGGAAGAACATGACCAGATCAGTCTTGTAGCCATTTGGTATTGCAACGATGTACTTTTGAGCTTTTGAACAGAAATAAAGAAGCCTCTCCCACAAAGAAAAAGGCCCCAAGACGTAGGTAAAGTTGTGCCGAACTCCGTTATCAATCTGCATGTTATGGTTTGCTGTCTTTTATTGCATTTCAGATCTGCACATATGTGTATGGCTGTTATAAATCCTCTTCTTTCCTCATTCTTTCACTAAGTTTCTCAAATGGTTAATTAATGCATGCAAAAATTAAAACTCAACCATAAGTCATTAAAAGATCCGTTGATCGCTCACTACTTTGGGTGGGGACATAACTCTGAGTTCTTGTGAGGTTTCACCTATCTGTGGGGTTACTGCTAATACAATTAATCTAGTTGGGACTGAGCATGTTTCGTTTATTGCTCTGGGTTATAGTGAGTCGACTCTCATTGATTTTGATTTGGATAGATTGATTTTTGATTTAGTTCCTTCACTTAACAAGGATACTAACCCTATTCCATTACCGACCTTTCTGGGCAACCTTCCTGCAGATAGTCAACTAGTCCTAAGGAATTCTAAGGGTAACCATGGGAATGGGGTGCATATTGCTACCGACCCTGCGTGGTCAAGGGGTCTGGGACTTGAGCTCTTGTCGATTAAAACAATAAGTACTCGTCGGAAGGCAGGGGCTAGTAGTTATATTTCAGAGACTTGACCATTTACAATCACTGAATAAGGGGCGCTTAGAGGAATGAAAGCCCTGGCAAGGGATAAATCTTGATCCTTCTTTCCCTTAACATCAGAGGGGTAGGAGGACCCATGAAACTGGCCTCCCTTCGTAGACTCGTCTAAAACTTCTCCAAACATTGTTTTCCTACAAGAAACTTTGGTGTCCGTGGATAAGGCAAGATTTTTTATGAATAAGATCAGGCCCAACTGGATGATCTGTGTTGTTAGTGCAGTGGGGATTTCTGGTAAAATTCTATCATATTGGGATCCAATTTTTTTTGTTCTGGATCCTTATCTAAGCAGTGGTGGTATTTTTTTGTCAGGAACTTCCCTAATGGACAACAGAAAGATAACTTTATTGAATGTTTATGGGCCCTGTCAGGACCGCAAAGCTTTCTGGGATTCTGTGGATGGTACAAGTTTATTAGCACACAAAGACATAATTATTGTTGGAGATATGAATTTCACAACTTCTTTTGAGGATGTTTGGGGGCAATCAACACAAGTTGACTCGTTGGAGGGTTTTTTTAAATTAAGAGATCAAGCGTTATATGGGTTTAAGAGTCATAGTTTATTAGTAGGGTCAATCTATTATGATGTTACTATGTTTAGATCCATAATGTATTCATTTTTTAGTGTGTTTGAGGTCACACTATGTTCACTAGGGTTGATTGTTTCAAGAGTCATAGGGATCAAAGGGTATACCATGCTCAAGTTGATATTGATTGGAGGTTATCATATAATAGGGATTCATTGTGTTCAATGTCATAATTATTAGGAGGTGATTTCATCAAGGATCAAATGGATCAATGATCAAATTCTATTAGGGGGTTAGTGTGTTCAAAGTAATAATGTATTAAGGGTTCAATGTATGAGAGGGTTAGTTTATTTGAGGTCACACTATGTTCACTAGGGGCGATTGTTTCAGAATTCATAGGGATCAGAGGGTATACCTGCATGTTCAAGTTGATAGTGATTGGGGGTTATAGAGTAGTTCTTGGAATCCCTTCTTCCCCTCATCACCAAGGATGTATCCATGACTATGCCTAGAAATGAGGATGAAGTCATCCAAAAGGAACAATTGTACAATATTATTTATTCCCAATTGGGGTATCTCTATATTATCCTTCCTAATGCCCCTCACTCTCAGTCAGGTGACAATGATGTATCCATGACTATATCTCGGGGGCTATGAGTTAGGGATTTTATGTCTCGGGAGCTATGAGTTAGGGATTATTAGTCTCGGGGGCTATGAGATAAGGATTTTATGTCTCGGGGATTATGAGTTAGGGATTATTAGTTTCAAAGGCTTATATGAGTTAGGGATTATATATTATATAATATATATAATAATATATATTATCTACATTTTATATAATAATATTTATTATATATATTATATATAAATAATAAAAAAACAAAAAAAAATTAACAAAAAAAAAACCAATACAAATCGCATGCTAGAGTACTTACGCGCCACTATACATAGTCGCACACCACTATACAGTCATGGACACTATACACAGTCACACACCAGAGCATGGATTTGGAGCTGCTCAACACACTCACCACTCACCACTATTGGAGAGGATTGGGTTACGCACACAGGCAGAGTGGAAGGGAGAGGAGGATGGGAGGAGGAGGAGAAGGAGGGAGAGGTGCACGGGAGGAGGTTAGGGAAAAAGTATTTTCATGCAGAGTGGAACGAAGAGGAGGACGAGAGAAGGAGGGAGAGGCACACGAAAGGAGGGCACGTGGGAGGAGGCTAGGGCACACGGTTTTGCACCACAGGAGGGCACACGGTTTTGCACCACAGGAGGGCACATGACCGAAGGAAATGGTTTGACTTCTTTCTTCTATCTCTTGAGTGTGCATGATAATTGTTTGATGAAAAGTTTGATAGAAATGCTTGATAGAATGCTTGATGAAATGATTGATAGAATGCTTGATGAAATGCTAATACTTGATGAAATGCTAATGCTTGATAAAAAAATTCCTTGCCTTGTCAAAAGGGTCTCATAAAGTCATGACTATACAATGTGGTGGGTATATTTCTTATAAGAAGTTCATGGTTTTGTAAAAAGGGAAACGCACAATAATATAAATCCACCCTAATTATTTCTTGAGGGAGAAACAAGGGGACTATGGTACCACAATAGGGGAAGAGGAAAGGGGATTTTTGGTTGATTTAGCCTTATCATTGTCCTTGGGGTACTATATTTTCTTGCTTGTGTATCCTTAAAATGTTCCCATCAATCTTTGACTTTTGGGTTGGTCTAAGTAAAAGTCTCATATGTGTCATATCCTGAGGAAGAGAGAGGGTTCTCATGCAAGAAAATGTTTTGCATTGTCTTTCCCATGTAGGATGGTTGGAGAGAAACCATTCTTAGAATTTCCACAATAGTTGAGACAATCATTTACACCTACAACCCATTCATTGTTCCTCATTGATTGTTCAAATTTCACCACTAAAGTGTACGGAGGTATACATACCCTACATCCTTTCCTTATCAAGTGTTAAAGCAAAACATGTAGTATCAAATCATGCAAGCAAGGAATTGATTCCAGCCCTTGTCGGAGTTTCGGGGATCGAGAGTTGGACATGTCAAAGATTATTGACATCAGGAATTCTGATATCGCGATATGTGAAATCGCGATGTAATCTGAGTCGTCAGATTAAGGTTGAATCTGGACCATTGATTCCAGCCCTTGTTGGAGTTTCGGGAATCGAGAGTTGGACATGTCAAAGATTATTGACTTCAGGAATCCCGATATCGCGATATGTGAAATAACGATGTAATCCGAACCGTCAGATCAAGATATGATCTGGATCGTTGATTCGACTTCTTTACGAAATTTCGTGGATTGGGATTTGTAAGTGACAAGAACATTGAACATCAGGAATGCCGAAATGCCGAAACTCGATTTAAAGGCAAGATTAATAAAGTTCATCCAATGGTGCGGATAAATTGGAATATGATCGGAAGGTTATTGTTCTCTCTCATAGTTAACCCCTCAGTTATGAATCTGTTAGGAAAATAGATTCATGATTGCAAATCAGTTAGCGTTTCAGTTGGCGTTTCAGTTGCTCGGACAATTGTCTTTCTTTTGCCTAAGAAGTTGGGAAGTTGAACCATCGTGTAGTTGTGTATAAAAGAAAATGACACAGACTGTGTATGGTTGGTTGTTCCGAATGGAAAATGAACGAAACAATGAGAAAGGGAAAATGAGAGGATGCGTAGCGTGAGACTTAGAAAATGTGCAGAGTGAGATGAAACGCAGAGCAGAAGCAGAGCAGAAAGACAAAAAGAGTAAAAGTAGAGCAGAATGACAGCAAGAGCAAAAGCAGAGCAGAATGACGGAACAAGTTGAAGAATAGCAGAATGAGAGAACGAGTTGATGCAGAGCATACCTGCTGAACAGACAAAGGAAGAGAAGAGCAACAAAACAGGTTGTAGAAGACCAGATTTACAGAACAAAGAAAGATTGGTAAGAACTGATTTATCTGTAAAGTTGACTGTTTATTTAGCCATTCATATTCTAGGGAGGTTGGGAGGTGCTTGGGAGCACTGTTGTCCTCAGAGGTTCAAGTGGAAGCTTGAACAAAGGAAATTGTAGCTTCTATCTGGTTGCAGCCAGAGAAACCAGGGTGGCAGGGTGGTGCAAGGGAGAACAAGTGTTCTCTGTTATACAGATTGGAGCCCGTGTAACTGGAAGTTGGTGCTTCCATCCATTTGGTGCTGGAACATTAAGGAAGTTGGTGCTTCCATCCAGTTGGTGCTGGAATATTCAGGGAGTTGGTGCTTCTTTCTAGTGGGTGCTAGAGAAACCAGAGAGTTGGTGCTCTCAA
>SNQJ01S0041704.1:60794-78043 GCA_010110895.2 Picea sitchensis
CATGACTCGAGACAGAAGTAAGTTTCTAACTCTAAGTGATAGCAAATCAGGGAATGTAACTTTTGGAAATGATGCACCTGGAAAGATAAAAGGTAAAGGAATTGTAAATTTGTGTAACCGAAAAAGAAAAGCTCAAGATGTGTTGCTTGTAGAAGATTTGAAACATAATCTGCTTAGTGTAAGTCAAGTTTGTGACTGAGGGTGTGAAGTTGTTTTTACCTCTAAAGACTGTAAAATAAAAACTGTGGATTCAGGTCAACTAGTTGGAAAAGGTATATGATCAAAATCTGCACCAGGGGTCAAATTTTAGCTCAAAAATTAACGTTCTCGGAATTTCCTCAAAACGAACGAGAGCATGGCCCTCATCATCACGAACCTAACGCAACTCGTTTCGTCTCAAACGGACGTCGGATGAGAGAGATATCGCGTTCTGTTCAAAACAACCAACAGGGAAAAAAAATGTACTGACTGTATAGTCCGTACGGATGCTGACGTGGCAGAGGTCGTACGATGATGTGGCACGTCCATACGCTGAGGTGGCAGTGGACGTCGCAGATATTGGTTGGCAGATGTGGACGAATAGTTTGCTGACACGTGGCATATTTTGTCCAATGGTTTGGTGCCACATGGCTCAGTGGTGGGCTGCCACATGGCACCCTGTTATTGGTTGGTTGTATAAAATTTATATGGAGTCCATCGGACTCGACCTCGCGACCTCCACTCGCATGGAAAGTCCGCGTTGCCAACGCGCCACATAATGTGTCTTGTTNNATATATTTAAATTTGCGTTGATGTATGGTTGGCGCGGGGGTCTGGGTTGGGGCTTAGCCCTAGCACCCGATCACACACTTTATACCATATGACCTTAACTTTGCGCACGCGCGAGATTTGGTATTTTAAAAAGGTTAGCCCCCGATTTTATGTATTACCGTATGACCCTTTGTCACATGGAGTTTAGGCGCGCAAATTTTGGATTTTGGTTTAAACGGTTACAACCAACCATTGGACCGACACTTGGCGGTTTTTCATTGGTTCAAAACACATCCTTTTTGTATTTGCGCGAGGTCACATGGTGACCCTTGTGACCACGGCTTATGCGGTTTGGGGGCCTAATTCCGTTAACGGTTCAACAGTTTGACCTTTTTGCGGTTACGAGTCGGTGCCAAGTTTTAGCATGAGTTTTTGCGCGTGTGCTAGGTTGGCCACACAGAGGTGTGTTTTGGTGAACCAAAGACAACAAGCTTGAAGGAAGAAAATGGCAAGAGGCCTATCTTCTTCATTTTTTGGCCAAATGAGGTGCCGAAAAAGCCCAGCTAGGGGTTTTGGGACATTTTGAATCCATTGGCACTGTTTTCAAAGCCATTTGAAAACTTCTTTTGCAGGTTTTTAACCATTGAAGTTTCAGGAAGCTCCAGGGAGCTTAAAACCCTCATTGATTGAGGTCATGTTTTGGTGAGTCCAAGTTTGTTTTCTGTGACTGAATAGTCATTTTTGGTTAATTGTTATGCTCTGAACACATTGGGACAGATTTCAGAGGCTTTTGAGGACTTTTACAGGTGTTTTTGCCAAAGAGAAGCTCAGGGAAGCTTATGGCCACATGTAGAAGAGGTCATGCCCGGATGAGTCAGTATCCGTTTTCATAGTTTTATTAGTCATTTTTGGGGCTTATATGTGTTATGATCCCAATGGTACATTCTGTTTTTCCATTGGAGTTGAGCAGCAGCTTGTAAAAAAACTTTTGACAAATTAATCCCAGGGAGCCAAGTCCATTGATGGAGGCTCAAGGAGATGTAGCCCGAAGAGGGGTGAACTCTTTTATCATCTTGTTCTTGTTGTGAGTTTAATGGTTTATTTGCTGCAAGTTATGTTGTGTATTTATTGAAAGTACATATTTAACCATTTAAAAGAACATATCCTCACACATAAGCATTTACAAGAAGATACATAAATTTGACACATAAACTATCTTGCATATTTTAACACATGAAGAAAGGTCCTGTAAAGTTTTATTTTTATGAAGTAGAGGGTGCTTGCATAGCATAACAAGTCAGCCTTCTATTTTCAGATCAGTATAAGAACATAAAACAATGTCTATGTTTTAAAAGAAGAAGAAGAATAATGCAACTTAAGCAAATATGATGAAAGTTGGCTGTGGCATAGGAGACTTGGTCACCTAAATTTTGATCACATAATCAAACTCAAAAACAATGGGCCAGTAAAAGATCTTCCGAAGATATCAAAGCCATATGACTCTGTTTGTAAACCCTGTCAAATAGGAAAGCTTACTCGCACTTAGTTCGAATCTAAACTCAGAGCATGGATTCATAGATTGTGTTTACATATTTGTTCAAAGAGTGGTTTAGATAATGTTGGATGATTACTTGAAAATTTAAACTCTTGAATGCTTTATTTTTAAATGCTTTTCATATATGTTAGTTGATTACACAAGAAAGCGCCAATGGAAAATAACTCCTAAAGGAAGTAGGTACAGGAAGACCTAAATTGATCTACACAACAACGTGCATAGAATTCATCAGTGAGAGAGACCCTAAAGGAATAACAGGGGAGACATACCCACATGGGGAGTTATTTTCTTAACCATGATTGGTTAGATCCGGTACAGTGTTAGATCGACAGGGGGAGTTAATCCCTTGTCAAAGGAAGAGAAAAAGTAATCAGAGGAATGAAGACATGGGGAGAAGCCCCAAAGGGATATACCCTTTGCCATTGATGTCAAATGGGGAGAGATAGAAACATTGATAAGGATAGATGAAAGTGTTGATGTCACTAAGTGTTGCCATCAATGCCAAAGGGGAAAATTGTTGGACAATGGCATATGTTGATCGATAATTGGTTTGGGTTGTTGGTTGTCATTGATGTCGACCCTTGGACAGTGATATTGTAGATTGATGTCAAACCTTGGAGAAGTCCGATAGTGAATTATGATAGCACAAAGGTATGGGTAAGGGACCTGAGTTTGTTTGAGGTTTAAAGGTATGAAGATCAGTGAATATGTAGGTAAGACTACTATAGATGGATAGTACATGTCATGCCATTTCCGTTGATATGTGAATATTGTCAACCAATTGGCTTAGGTTTATGGATTGTTGGTTTTCATCGATGTCAAATATTGGAGAGTGATATTGTAGATTGATGTCAGCACTTGGAGAAATTTCGGCAGCGAGTTCTAGTAATACAAATCTTTGGGTAATGGAGCCAAGGTTTTTTCATGTATAATGGTATGAGTTTTAATATATTTGAAGGTAGGACTATTCTATATGGATAGTTCATGTCATTCCATTTTTGGTGGTATGTGAAACATCACATAACTCCTCACGGTTAGGTAGTTATGGCCATGAGAAATTGGAGAACCCAGGTTTGGGTAATGGACCCAAGTTTGTTTGATGGATAATGGTATGCGTTTTGATATATTTGAAGGCAAGACTATTCTAGATGGATAGTACATATCATTCCATTTATGGTGGTATGTGGAACGTTACATAACTCCTCACGGTTTGAGAGTACGACCTTACGAAGTTGGAGGGCCCTCATATGTTGGCATGAATCCCCAAAAGGTCAAATAAGTCAAAGAGGTTGCAAAGAAGAAATTATTATTTAAATAATAAAGTAAAGTGACAAATTCAAGAAGGATTATTTACATAATAAAGTGAAGTGACAAAATCAAAGAAGATTATTTAAATGATAAAGTGAGGTGACAAAGTCAAGGGGGAATATTTAAATGATAAAGTAATGGAGAAATTTCTAATTATGGAAAGTGGTTGACCCTGAAAATGAGAAACATAGGTTAAGTGACCTAGAAATGGGTTTAAGTGACCTAGAAGATGGAGAGTATAAATAAGAGACAAGACTCTCTCATTTTACATAACACTTGAGAATATTGAATATATATAGGTGACTGAGGTAACCAAAGGATATCTAAGCCGAATTTCAGAGGGAAGGTGAAGAAAAGAAGTCCGGAATTCAAGGGAGGATAAGTTCTTGTGATGATGCTTTCTAAGGTACGTTATTTACAGGTCATCTCACCATTTTCACAATAACTTTTTTTCTAGAATGATTCAAACTGTGAAATTGATATTCCATTGAGGAAACATATCCAAGTCTCTGTGGTAAAAAATGCAACTTGTGGGTCGTTTATTTTTGGAGTTACACTCCATGGAAAATAGGGTTTGTGGTTAGTCCTTAACTAGTCTAAAACAAGTGTTTCGGGTAAAAACGTCATAACTTCTTCATAAAAGGTCCAAGTTCCGTAAGACCAAATGTGTTGGTTAGAATACAATATTTAGTATCATGTGTAACATTTTCATATTGATTCAACAAAAATTCAGTGTAGGGCATGCTCTATAAGGTTGCTCTCTAGAATAAAACAGAATTCAACAAGGTATGTCAGTTTTACTATAATTCCTTTTATGAGAGGTTCCAAGTAGTGAAACATAGAGGAATTACATAAAAAATAATGAAGAACATTGTGTATCAGTTTTATATCTTTATTCATGACAGGTACACAGTTATGATTATTTCAAGTTAGGGTTGTTGACTAATCCGAAACTAGTCATGTGAGACTAAAAAAAGTTTGATGAAAATGCTAGTCTCTTGTTGTTAATGTTAAGGAAGATTTGCAGGTATGTGATCATATACACCAGGTCTATTACAAATTTACAAATCATATTTTTCTGATGAAATTGATGAGGGATTTTGGTTAAGGTACATGTTGGGTACATGGTTGAGACAAGTAGTTGATGAGTTGACACATACATGAGGTGTATAGATGATGATGTTGGTACATCTTGATGAGTCATAGTCGATGAGTAGTTGATACACGATTGGTACATACTTGGTACATGGTTGGAGGCACTTGTTAGTAGTATTGTTGACACATGGTTTATGGATGATGTAGCATACTTGTATTGGTATATTATTAAAAGAACATATTGATCTTGGTGATGATTATGAGTTTTTGTGTTATGGTTGGTTTATGGTATATTATTAGAAGCACATATTGATCTTGGTGATGATTATGAGTTTTTGTGTTATGGTTGGTTTATGAACATTTTTTAGATTTGTTTTGGTGATTGATCTTGGTGAGTAGATCTGATTTGGTTGATAAGATTGATGAGACAGGTTGTTGTGATAGGTTGTTTGGACAGGTTGTTGTGGCAGGTTATTTGTACAGGTTTAGTGCATGGTTTATGCACTTGTTCATGGTACATGTTTTGTACAGGTTTGGTGGATGGTAGATGCATTTGTTCATAGTACAAGTGTTGTACAGGTTTGGTGCATGGTAGATGGACTTGTTCATGGTACAGGGTTTGTATAGGTTGGTGCATGGTTGATGCACTTGTTTATGGTACAGGTTGATTACAGGTTGAGGTACAAGTTGATGCATGGTGGATTCATGGTTCATGTTTATTGGTACATGGTTACAACAGTATATCTCACAGTGAAAGTGTGATATTGGTTCCATCATTCTACTTCTACTTCAGGGTGATTGGATGGGGCAAGGACAGGTTGTTGTAGCCACCTTCCGGTTGTAGTTGGAGAATATAGGGGGTTGTACCCTACTTCTGGTTATAGCCAGAGAATAGGGGAGTTGGAGCTTCCCTCAGGTTATAGCTTGAGAAACAAGGGGGTTGGAGCCTCCTTCAGTTGCAACTGGAAAACAAAGGAAGTTGGTGCTTCTAATTAATGTAATTCTTCAAGACATACAAGAAAAAACATTTCGTGGTTTTCTCCCACTTTGGGTTTCCACGTAAAACATTGGTGTACTGTGTATGTATATCATTGTTCATTTGTTCATTGTTTATTTACTCTGCAGTTATTGAATGATAATACTACATTGATATAACACTTGTATTATATGGTTAAAAATGATTAAATTTCTTTATTACTGATTCAACCCCCCTCTCAGTAATCCAACAATTGGTATCAGAGTCTGTTCCTTCAAGAAACAATTTAACCACTGGAAGGAGATCATGGATTATTATGAGAATGGAGTACCAATGTTTAATGCTCATAATGGTTTTAAGTATGAGATGTGGAGCATAAGGATGGAAGTGTTTTTACAGGCACATGGACATTATATTTGGCTATCAGGTTTTACAGGATATGATAGTTCAAAAAGGGCAAAGACTGCATCCAAGAAGGAATTGAGGAAGAATAACAAAATAGCAATGGATTTCATCTGGGAAGGATTATCTAATCCGGTAAGAGAAAAGGTTGGTAAATGTTCATCAACAAAATAAATTTGGGATAAGTTACATGACATATATTCTTCACCCATCAAAGATTAAAAAAATGTCAAAGAAGATGCAGATACAAATCAAGAAGAATTATGTTCACCATGTCAAGCATATTCAAAAGATGAAGAGTACATAATCACTAGAGGTATGTTGTTGTTGTTTAATTGTGAAAAACGTGGACATCTTGAAATAGAATGCCATGAAAGAAAAGAGACAGAAAAACTAATCGAAAAGGAAGACAATTATGAAGAAGAATTGTTTAGTGCTTTAGATGAACTAAGAGAAGAAAACAATTCACTCAAGAAAGAATTGATGAAACAAAATGAAAGTGTTCACATTTTTTAAGAAGCCCAACAGGTTATCGAGAACTTAAAAACTCAGCTAGAAGAAGCCAAAAAGATCGAAGAAAATCTTGAATATCAAAAGCAGTGTTTGGAAACTAACATAGCAACAAAGAAGGAAGAAACATAAATGAGAGAGAAGATATTGATAGATCATATTAAGAAAAGAACTAACGATCTAAACCAACTTGAGGCAGAGTTTGGTCAAGAAGAGAAAGGAATTGAGGATATATCATTTATTGCCTACAGAGATGCAGATTGGGCAGATTGCATTGATGATCGACGAAGCATCAGTGGAGCAACATTTTACTTGGGTGAGTGTTTAGTATCTTGGCTAAGCGAAAAACAATCATCAATATCTTTATCTACAGCCAAGGCATAATATATTGCAGCAACAACATGTTGTACACAGGTTCTAGGGATGAAACAAACTTTGACAGATATACAGGTTGAGTATGATTAGCCCATTCCAATCTATTGTGATAATACAAGTGCCATCGGTATCTCAAAAAATCCAGTGATGCACGCCAAGACGAAGCACATTCCAATCAAGTATCACTTTTCATTGGAACATGTTGCAGAGAAGAACATCATAGTTGAATATGTGAGAACAAAAGAAAAAGTGGCATACATCTTTACAAAACCGCTTCCACGGGAAGCCCTTGAGTATCTTCGCCAGAGACTAGGAGTAATTTCTATTCCAAAATGAATGATTTTGAATGTTTATCTTATGTGTCTTAGATGTACATGAGGAAGCACCATAAATATGACAAAGGGGGAGAGAGATTTATCATATGCAAAGGTAAATTCTTGGAGAGAGAGCATAGAGGCATGTTTCCAAGAGGAGCGATTGTCACAAGGGAAGAATGAGCGATATGAATTTAAAGTGATAAACTTTGTCAAAGGGGGAGATATTATTAATATGAAGGGAATGAGAGTAATTAGAGGATTAAAAACACAAAGCAAAATCAAAGGCACGTAGACAGGGGGAGCAACCCCAAGGAGAGTTCAGTCATAGGGAGTAGCTCCAAAGGGAGATACCCTTTGCCATTGATGTCAAAGGGGGAGAGATAGAAACAATGATCAAGAGTATAAGCATGAATGTTATCATGACTAAGTGTTTCCATCAATGTTGGTGTTGCCATCAATGCTACAGGGGGAGATTGTCAGACAATTGGTTTAGGTTTATGGATAACTGGTATGGATTGTTGGTTTTCATTGATGTTAAAGTTAAGGAAGGTTTGCACATATGTGATCATATACACCAGGTCTATTACAAAGTTACAAATCATATTTTGATGATGAAATTGATGAGGGATTTTGGTTAAGGTACATGTTGGGTAAATGGTTGAGACAAGTAGTTGATGATTTGGCACATACATGAGGTGTATAGATGATGATGTTGGTACATCTTAATGAGTTATAGTTGATGAGTAGTTGATACATGATTGGTACATACTTGGTACATGGTTGGAGGCACTTGTTAGTAGTATTGTTGACACATGGTTTATGGATGATATACCATACTTGTATTGGTATATTATTAGAAGCACATATTGATCTTGGTGATGATTATGAGTTTTTGTGTTATGGTTGGTTTATGCACATCTTTGAGAGTTGTCTTGGCAATTGATCTTTGAGAGTATTCATCATTATTACATCTTGTTGGGTTGAGTGTTGAGGCATATCTTGTATTTCTTGGTACATGGTTGATGGTTTTTGGTTGTGATGTGTTGGTGAAGTTGTTGGTGTGGTTTGAGGCTGCATATCAGTGAGGGTTTGATGTCTAGTCCATGCGAGGGCTATTACACTTGATCATGATTATATACACATCTATGACACATGACTAGAGAGACATAGATGCACTTGGTTAAGGGATATGTATGATGATGTATGCTTAGGAAAAAACTATAGATTGGACAAAATGAGAGGTTACAGATTTATGTGACAAAGGTATCAAAGAGTATGAGTTTTAGAAAGGTGAAAACCCTATCTTTCTTAAGGTGTACATAGGCTGCAGTATATACAGATCATGTACATACACATGTTGTAGTATAAATGGGTTGCATACATATACATGTCATGTACATGTTGGTTTTTGTTGGTACATGATGATTACAGGTACAAGTTGTTCACAGGTTATTGGTACAGGTTGTTGGCACAGATTGGTACATGTTTACAATGGTATATCTCACAGTGACAGTGTGGTAGTGGTTTCATAATTTATTTGACACTTATATTTCAGGGCAGTAGGATGAGGCAAGAAAAGTGAGTTGTAGCCTCCTTCCAGTTGGTGTTGTAGAATTAGGGAGTTGGAGCTTCATTCAGGTTGGAGCTTGAGAACTACGTGCTTGTAGCCACCTCCTGGTTGTAGCTGAAGAATATAGGGTGTTGTAGCCTCCTTCTGGTTGTAGCTAGAGAACTGAGGAGTTGGATCTTCCCTCTGATTGTAGCTTGAGAAACTAGGGGGTTGGAGCCTCCTTTCAATTGGAGCTGGAGAATTGGAAGTTGGTGCTTCCTTGAATGTAATTATTAAATAAATATAAGAAAAAACATTATGTGGTTTTCTCCCACATTGGGTTTCAACGTAAAACATTGGTGTACTATGCACTATGTGGATGTGTCTATTATTGGTTATTATGCACTGATGGATGTTAATGTTATATGATGCAATAACATATTAATGATGAACTAATTCACATTGTTGAATAAGTTAAAGGAATATAAATTGTAGTTAAAAGGATTAATACTTGGTATAAATTTCTCATTACTGATTCCCCCCCCCTCACGGGCCCTCAGTGATCCAACACTATATACCTCTTGTCCTTTGTTGATATGTTACAGTTGTTTCTTGATTAGAATGCCATCTCAAGTTGAATCTCTGCTTATGTATCTCTTTCAGTGGCTCTCTTTTCTTCCACTAAGGGTGTAGTAATCATATCTTCTATACTTTGAGAAGGTAATTGGTTAGACGCTAGACTATTTAATAAGATGGCTTTTGCATCCTCTTCATCTACCATATCCTTGGCTTTTGTGAGCTATTTGAGAATAGATCTCAAATTGTTTATATGGATAGACATTGTAATTTCAACAAACATATTAAAACTGAGTAACTGTAGCTTCAGAGAAAACTTTGCATTCACTGCTTATGCTCCAAACAATGCATTCAACATATCCTAGTTTCCTTGGATGATTTCTCCAGATCTACGTGTTGTAACTTTGAATCTGCAAGAGAAAGGATAATCATGGATTAGGCTTTATCATCTATGCTATGTCATTCTAGTAATTTATGTGGATCTCTTGGTGATTGCTATGTCCCTTTTACTATTCCTCGCAAGGTTTTATTCATCAATTGCATTTGGATTTTTACTTTCCAAGTGTGAAAATTAAAACCATAGTATTCTCTAATGGCATTTTCATGCTTACAATCTAAAACAGAATTGTTGTGGAAATGTAAACACTAAAAATAAATGAACAATTGTAAACCCAAAAATATGCCCCCTCTGAAACGAGGAACATAAATCCTTTTTCTTATAATTGCACACAGTGAGTAAAATACATTTGTTTCGTTTTCTAAGGTAAATGGGTTGAAATTCTCCGTTTCTTGAAGTCCTCAAATTTCTTTTCCATTGTTTCTTTGTTTGTTGAAATTGTGAATCGAAATGAAGGAGGTAAGAACATGAATAGAGGAATTATTTTTGTAGATGTTTGACACATGTTTTTTCCACTTGAAAAGTGTGATAGATGACACTTAGATTCTATGAAAGCAACAATATCAATGACAGACCACGCTTTGGATGCTATTTGGTGGGTCTATCACTTGTGCAATGGTTTCTTGTATTCGTTGATGACTCACTAATCAACACACATAATAGAAAATCACTAATCCACAACCTATCACCTTAATCTTTGATACCATATCACAATAAGACCACATACACAATATTAACACAACGAAGAATATAGGGTCCCCATATTGTTATGACTGCAAGCGAAGCGAAAGTGCAAGTTTTTTTTTTGTAGGCAAGAAGGCAATGACGACAACAGTTGAACCACACAACCTGACGACGAACACACGCACGTCAATTAGGCAACATACAACAACGATTCCATGCACTAGCGCTACGAGCGACAGGGCGAAACATGCGTAGATCAAAATATGGATACGACTACCCGCCCGACACAACGTGACAATGCCTACCAGCTAAGGGTCAACCTCCACAATCTCGGCACAACTCCCTGGACGACCAGCATCTAGAACCTCTAGGGTGCACAACCCAACACAAAAAGGCGTCACAACCTAACGCCCATAATGACTACCACGAATCATGCCCACAAAGGGTAGCATAGTCCTCGACCAAGTTATCCCTCGTCTCTATCCCTTAGGGCGCGCAATGATCCCCCCAACCGAGATCATGTCATCGCCAGGTGATAGGTGCGTCAACAACCATGGCACAATAACATCACCAGACCCTCAACCCCCGCTAAAATCCACGCGCTAGGATATTAGGGACTATCTAAACACCTG
Source organism: Picea sitchensis (assembly GCA_010110895.2). Taxonomy (NCBI): domain Eukaryota; kingdom Viridiplantae; phylum Streptophyta; class Pinopsida; order Pinales; family Pinaceae; genus Picea; species Picea sitchensis. Next base: position 71,921 of record SNQJ01S0041704.1, read on the forward strand.
ACGACTAACCCTAGCACCCAACGACAATCAACAAGATGATTAAGACAATCAAGAAACACTGCAAATTCTTGGTGCAACAAATCGATCTGCACACTTTGAATAAAATTATTAAGGTACATATCTTTTTTTTTAAGAAAAATTTGCAATAAGGGATAGTGGCAATATCATTGATAAAGGTTAAAGCAAGGTAATGGTTAATACAACTAATTTACAATATTTAAGAAATACAATAATGGTTAACAGTTGACCAATAAAATTAGCTATAAAAGATAGTGGTATATTAACCAGACTAATATATAACCTATAAACAATACCAACGGATAAAGGTTAATATATAAAGATATCATTGTTAAAGGTTAAATGGATAGTTTCAAGATATTCCATCTGGATGTCAAATTGGTATTAAAAACACTTTTGGTTGCGGTGGTAATAAAATATAGTTGTTATAAACGAAAATTAGCAAGGATGGCGATACGCATAGCTGTCAATCTAGAACTTAGATCGCTATGTAAAGACCAAAAGTGGAAAGCATGATATTATGATGTTGTTATAACGTTGTGTAAGGCATGTTAGCGTTGTCTAGTGAGAAAAGGTATGGTTGTCTAACAATAGAGAGCTTAGACGCATCTGTCCTTAGATAAGTCACGGTCTAAAGGGTAAACCGCTATGCCAACGCTGAGTAGAACAAACCAAGAATAAGATTGTCATCCGTAAAAGTTGGTGGCTGGGAAAAACGAAAGGCTGTATAACTCCAGTCAATAAATACAATTAAAAACATTGGCCCTCACACCGTATTAACGCTGAGAGCATTTACATTCAAGAGCTGGGAAAGAGCATAAAATTTCATTGTCAACAACTGGATATAAGGAGAAGGCTAACTATTAAATTAAAACACGTCCAACACATCTAAATCAGTAAATCCATAATCACATGCAGAACTTACCCAGAAATATGTTGTCCCACCCACTCACGTTGTCCAAGGAAACGACAGTCCAAGTTAAGGATTAGAGCAATCAATCGTTGTTATACGAGGCTTGAGCAGAAGAATTTGTTGTGGATAAAAAAAAAAGGAAACAATGAACTCTCAGACACCTCAAGAGAACGCAGGCATATCCCAACAATACGATGGCATACAGGAAGAAAAACGCGGCCGTATGAAGGGAAGACAGTCACGTGAAGGATGAATCTCGCTGATAGCTCACGATTTAAGAACGCAGAGGCTTTTCCTTCTCAGTCACACGATGGGGTTATCATTGTTGACAACTTGTTTACCAATCGAGCACTGGAACACACACCTTTCAGTATATATATATATATATTTCCTCACAGTTGAGATAGGTAAAATGCTAAAATCGAGAACCAAGGGGCATTTGTCAGTTACTGTGTTATACAAAGGCTAACATCATTGAGTTAAAATATTATTGTTGTGCACTAGATAGCTGAGTATTAACATCATTGGTTTACCACAATATAAATATCGTTGTTTTATTACATAAATAAGGTTGTGTAACACAATAATTATCGTTATTCTAAAAGAATAACCAATGTTACCCTTTACACGGAGTTTAGGCTACTATTTACTGAACGCATGTTACCCAATTTACCGAAATGTATAAAAACGTTGAAAGGAAATTGCGAACATAAATTGTGAATGTAAAATAGCTAATTTGATTGCGAACACAAACCAACTGCCACAGGTATATGAAATCGTGGAACCTAACCAGTGAAAGAAAATTGTTGGTAGAATCTATTAACTATATGCAAGACTACCATGTACCATACCATAAAGCGTTGTCCCAATATTTACTGTCAACCATTGAATCTGTTGAACGCAGTCGAAAGTAATCAAGGTGATATATTATGCAGAGGGAGAACACAAGCCAGATGTAAGATAAGTGCAGGGAAAAATCGCCTTCAACTACAATAAAATGCATAGGGAAAATCATAGTCCAAATAAAATGTAAGGAATGTCAAACAAGAGGACAAATCGTAGTCCAATATAAATTATAATTGACCATCAAGTGGGCAAAAACACAGGCTAAATTCGTCCTCAATTAAATTAAAGTGCAGAAGTAAAATCGCAGGGAATGAAGATGAACAAGGCACATGGTAATCAGTCGTTGGGAGGCGTAATGACCATCAATCGGCCAAGAAAAATCAACAGGAGTAGAATACTGGGCAAACACATCCTTCGCTCATCATCCACGCACAGAAAAGCAGGGCGTTAGGATCTATAGGTCTATTAACACAGAAGTGACGACCGTTGATCCAGCTCCTGGCCGACTGTTCAGGCATGGACTCATGATCTAGGGATGAGGACGAATTAAAGAACAACTCTTCACAATAAATCAATAAAACCAATAGGACAGTCACATCATTCAGGGGTCGAATGCCAAGAGAATCAAGTCAAGCAGCGAGCATAAGGCTATGGGAAAATTTAAGTTCTCAATTAAAATGTTAAGTCAAACACCTTCTTTCCACAGTTAAAGGTACATAAATGAAAGAGTAAAGTCAATAATAGTCTACCATGAAGAATAAGAGCATGTGTACTGTATCCCAAGCCATCCGCTCTGAGTCATTGTCCCACGCGCTTCGTGCAGCTCTCGCTTGCCGACCGCTGAGACTTCACCGATACCTCCCAACCAATGCTAGGGGTACTCTTCTTCCCCCTTATACCCCCCAAGCCACAAAGGGGGGCCACACACATTGAACCCGAGATCAGCTAGCTCCCAGCTCGCCTCACAAGGTCAAACTACCACTCCTCACCGAGCTGGGAATCCCAACTCCGACAAGCTAAGTCAGTCAAGTCTAAAATTCTGCAACGTAACGTTACACATAACAGAGGAGATCCATCATCCTCCTCCTCCCTCCTTTATATAGAGTTTCTAAGTCATTTACTTTCCCAAATTCTCGTTTAATTTATTGTTTAATAATTTAATTTGTAAAAATCCTCCCCGTACATGTGTCACCCATCCCCTTCATTGCACCATAAATTAATTTCATTAATTAATTAATTATTCATATTTCCCTCACCCACCTAAAAGCATTCCTAGAATCACTCTTAGGTGTCCCCATTCCCTTACACATTTTATTGACTTGCCCCCTTACTAATTTAATAGTTGAGTTTAATTTATAAAGTTCTTAAATGCTAAATACCTTACTAAGTTAGTCTTTCTGCTTTTTCCCCGTGTTTCCCCTTTTTTTTATGTTTCCTGCTTTTTCCTAGTTTCCTAATTCTTTTAAATTTCTCTCTTTCCGTTTTCATTTAAAACTCAAATTGGAAAGTGTAGAAAATTACCTTTTTCCTCTTTCCTTCTTAATTAATAAATTTTTAATTAGCATATGTAACAAAACAATTATTTCCCCTTTTCCCCCCTTTTTAAATTTTATCCCTCAAAAGATTTTTATAAATTACTTGAATTTCTTACCCCCTTCTCGTCACATGATTAATGATAATTATCATTATTATATATATATATATTACTTAGACCTAGACTTTATTTTCCTAGGTTGGGCGACATTTTATTAGGGAAATTGTTTTAAATCTTTCTCATCACATTAGTCATTCTAAGGCCATATAAGTTTATTCATTTATTATTCAGGACGCACTAGGTGCTCCAAGGGTGCCACTTGCCTCATTATGTTTCCCTTGCACGACGTGCCCTTTAGGACGCACTGCGTGCTCCAAGGGTACCACTCGCCTCATTATTTTTCCCTTGCGCGACGTGCCCTTTAGGACACAGTACGTGCTCCAAGTGTGCCACTCGCCTCTTGACTGACTTGGTAGACATCAAAACCCTTGGAGTCAATACTCTACCAGGTGATTTTGCGTGCCCCTTCGAATCATCGTGAGCGACTATCGCAGTCTGCACTCATGGCATCGTGGGTATTCTCAGACTAGGTAATCGTTAACCTACAGTTCGAGTCACAACGAGAGTGATAGTAGGCTATGACAGGGCTGTTGTCCACACCTCTCCCTCAACGTCTCTAGTAGTCGCGCATGACCCCTCTACTCCACATGTGAGTTTGTTTGGCAAGCTATCGTCGGCCTTTATCATCAACGAATCATGTAAGAATAAAATTTATAATCATAACATCTAATCAGATGCACATATGTCATATATATACAACAATCAAACCCCAATAGTCCACTCTCTGACTCGATCCAGAGTCCAAGGGTTCTGTCGATGCTTCAACATCCTCGAGGTCCAAATCCTACACACTTAGGAGAACTGAGTCAATAGCACCTGTCTATGTCAATACAGTAAATAACATGTCATCATATCCATAATGCCTCATAATCATAATTAAACGCCCAATAGTATAAAAATATGGATCACTTGCAAGCAAGTGTCCTCAAAGAATAAGTTCGCTCAGTGCACACAAGGGCGGGATGTTACAAAGCATGAATGAGAGGAACTCGAAAACGATATTCAATATTAGCTTTGGTTCACTTAAAACAAGAGTATTTGTCTCTTTTATAGAAATTGTTGAAATTCTTGTAAGATCTAACTTATTATTTTTAAAGAAGAAGTACTTAGAGTAATTATCTCACAAATATTCCAACACTAACGAAAAGCCTAACACTTCACAATATTACATAATAAACTTTATAATTAACAAAAATCTCATCATTTCCTTTTCTCAAACTTAAAAAAAAAGAAAAAAAACCTCCTACCTCTCGATGAAATCAATTAGTAAAATTTCAAATTGTCTTTATTAATACATTGTTCAAATCTCAAATCAGTAACAAAGCGCATACATTAATGTAACATGTACCTCCTACCTCTCGATGAAATCAATTAGTAAAATTTCAAATTGTCATTATTAATACATTGTTCAAATCTCAAATCAGTAACAAAGCGCATACATTAATATAACATGTGCAAGATTTTGTACATGATCAAAAAAAAAAAAAAATTACAAAATTATTATAAGAAAATTTAATATTTTTACGTTAATAGGCTTATACCTATTGGTAATGGGCACAATTAATTATCTTTTAACCATAAATCCTAATTTGATGGCTAGGCATTGAATATGTTAGCATACTCTCCGTCATCCTCCCAAATCAATGAGTCAAATTTATTGTTCATAACTTCCATGCATTTATGAATGCATCCGTTAACATGTTTATTTTTTACATTTACCTAATCACATTAAAAAATCACTGTAAGGATATATAATTGCCACATTTAAATGATTAAGAAACATCAAAAAATTAATATCTGTGCAAGCCAAGTTTATATCATTAAAAAGCAGTGCACAGGTTGCACACGTTTCATGTTCAGGCACACATACGTTTTTATAAAGTGTAAACCATGGCATATAGCTAAATACCCATGTTATGTGCATGAACCCTCTAATGCCCACACGTTCCATTTAAAAACATAATGTTGCCCACGACCTGCATTCATCTGATTACCACAGACGTTTCATATTGGGGCACACATTCCTTTATGAAATGTGAATCGTCTTATTACCTCCTCAATTAACATTTAACTGTTGATTTTTAGCATTTACTTGATACATGGATGGACATGGTAGGGTGTCTGTTTCGATGGGCTGCGTTGAAGTGGGTTTAATGGCCATGCATGTTTTTTTAATATCATTTAGAATACTGATTTGAATGGGCTTCCCCGCCTTTAGAATAAATGATAAAGAATTATCATTTAGAATATTGATTCAATGGGCTTCCCTGCCTTTAGTTGGGCTTGAGTGGGTTTAATGACAATGCGTTTCAATTTTAGGGCTATCTCTCTGGTTATCTGATTATGGCTTAACTCATTTCGGTGAACCCTTATATTTGATAAATTGTGAAGCAAAGAGAAATGCAGAGAGAAGAGAACAGTATATTGAAATGTATGAAGAAATACAGAAAGTACAGAAGTAAGTTGAAGAACTGAAGCACCCCAACAATAGGGAATAGCTAAGCTTATATATGCTCAAGCAAGACAAAATTAGAAAGTACAATTGTCCAGTACAGCTGGCAGTGTACGGTCATACAATTGAGGGTACAATATATTTAACACTCCCTCTTAGACTCAACCGTTACAATCATTAGCACTGACTATGCCTAAGTGCTGTCTCTGAAAATCAAGCACTGACTTTCCTAGTGGCTTG
>SNQJ01S0041704.1:82746-93689 GCA_010110895.2 Picea sitchensis
GATTTCACGCCTTTACAAGTCGAAATCACTCCTGTGCGTTCTAGAGGATTAAACCTCGTGCACTTTCTCACTGATCCAACGGCTGTCGGTCCTTTGCGCAAGATCTGACGGCTGAAATGCTTTCGCCCTTTCCGCGCTCTCCTGGTCCTTTCTGGACTGGTTTCCCGCCTTGGAACCGTTCGCAGGATGAATTTCACGGCTTCAGTGGCTGTTCTTTGCGCCTGAGATGCGTTCTTTACACATGTGGAAGAAAGATTCGTGAATCTTTCAAAGATTTGAAAGAATTTCACGATTTCTTCGTGATCTGCTACAATCTTTGACAGATTTGAGCTATTTTCAAAAATCTTTAAACGATTCAGCCTTCTGCTTGAATCTTTAACGAATTGAAGCGAAATCTTCAAGTTCTTTAAAATTCTTTCGTTCTGCAGCTCTTCTGCGTCAATCTTTGACGGTTCTTTGAGAAAATTGTGCAGGTTTCTTCTTCTGCGTTCTCTGCTTCCTCAGCTAGCTTCTCACGGCGATCTTTTAGAGAGTCTTACGGACAGCTCTCCAAGCTTTGTGAAAAGTCTGTGTGGCGTGCTCTCAAGATCTGTGAAGCTCTGTACTATGTGGATCGTGTGGCTCTCCGGACTGTGTGAAGAGGCTTACTGCTGTAGCTCTGATACCATGATAAATTGTGAAGCAAAGAGAAATGCAGAGAGAAGAGAACAGTATATTGAAATGTATGAAGAAATACAGAAAGTACAGAAGTAAGTTGAAGAACTGAAGCACCCCAACAATAGGGAATAGTTGAGCTTATATATGCTCAAGCAAGACAAAATTAGAAAGTACAACTGTCCAGTACAGCTGCCAGTGTACGGTCATACTGTTGAGGGTACAATATATTTAACAATATTTTGTATAGATGAACCCAAATTCCTTTATTTCTCTCTGCATCACTGAACCATATCGCGATCTTTAATCGCGTTGATGCATCATTGAATACTACATAGTACTATTGGTGGATCGTTGTTGCATCGTATCGTGCTACATAGTTAAACATTGGATCGTGGGATCAATGGATTCATGTTGAACAATAGACTTTTTTTCAACCCTAGACTTCTTCTCGTAGTGTTTAGCAGACTTATTCTTACGGTGTTTGGTAACCACTTGCGCAGTTATGAATTCGTATCTTTGTTTAATGGTCTCATGCAATTCGTTCAGTTTACATGCATGGTTCTCTCATGTAATTCATAAATATATACATTCATTTTAATTTATGTTTAATATATTACATCAATCGTGTATTTGGTTTACAATGGTCATGCAATTCCTTGTTTAATTTACAGCTTTAACGCATTTCATTTTGTTTAAATTACAGAGATCTCACCACATTTATAATATGTATTTTGTTTACAATGGTCACGCATTTCCTTTAGTTTAATTTACAACTTTGATGCAATTGATTTTGTGGAACTTACAACTCTCATGAAATTGATCATGCATTTAGTTTCTCTGTTCAGTCCTTAGTAATTAAAAAAACCCAATAAGTTGTTAATTTACTTTACAGATCTCATTCATTGAGTTAAAAAATCCCTAATGGGATATATGATATCCTCTAGACATTCCCAGTTGAATAATACGCCTCTGTTACGTTCGAGACCTGCACAGTATATGTTATTTTATATGCTATAAAATTGTATTCCATTTATATATAAATTTTAATATATTCAGTTCCAATAATCACATCATACTATACTTGGCGAGCACTTTATAACCCTTATATATGTGGCCGGAAAATCATATGAAGAATTTAATTTTTTGCAATTCATAAGAATATTTAAATATTTAAAAATTTAATTGAATTGCAAGTTGTGATATATGCAAAGTTGGACGGTTTTGGTTTGAGCCATGTAAACCAAATAACATATGTTGCAATCGTTGTAGGCACCATCTTGTTCATGTACCAGTTTTTCAAACATTCCAGAAGAGAATTTTCTGTCCATTCTCCATCAAGGATTAAAATCTATTTAAAAAAATTCCAAACTGTTATTGAGAATGGACAAAGTTTGAAAATATGGAATGGTGTTTCCAAATCCTTTTTACAAAGTGGACAATGAACCAGGCCTTCCCATCCTTTCCTCTGCAACATATTCTATGTAAGAATTTTTTCTTCAATTACCAACCAAATGAACAACCTTACTTTTAACTCAATTTGCCACTTCCAGATCGATAATCTCCACTTCTCCACTTTGGTTAAGCATTTTGATGATACAATGCTTAAATAAAAGTTCCTTGCCATTGGGTCGTCCACATAACTTGATCTAAACCTTCTTGTAGTATCACCCCGACGTCGATGAGATTTTTTGTTGAATAGGTCCCATTCTACAGCCAGATCATCCTCCAGGCCCAGCTCATTACTCTTCACCCAATAATCAAGAAGATTTGATGCATTTATTGGGTTCCGTGCCTGTGCCAAATTCACTATATGTGCTCAATCCTTCCATGACTAGTATGAAAAGTAAGGGGGGTAAAGGACAACCTTGTCGTAATCCCCTACTTCTCTTAAAGAAATATGTAGCTTCACCAGTTACCAGAACTGAATATGAAGTTGAAACTACACAACTCATAATGCATTTAGTCATATTGATTCCCATACCAATTTGTAGCAAAATTAATCTCAACAGATCCCACTTAACACAATCATATCCTTTCTGTCAATCAAGCTTTAGAACTAGAGCTTTAATTTTCTTGTTCTTTATGCGATGGACACATTCATGTACTGTACCTATAGCATCCTGTATCTGTCTCCCCTGGAGGAATCCCAACTACTCTTCAGAAAGCGATCTAGAGAGAAAAGGTTTAATGTGATCTGCGATAACCTTTGAGATAATCTTATAGCATAAAAATTACATAGAGAAATCGAACGGAAGTCTCCAAAGAGATGAGGTTTATTAACTTTCTGAATAAGAGTGATAAAGGTGGAGTTTAAAGCTCATTCTATAAATCCTTTTTGCCTGGACTCCTCCACCATTCCAAGTAGGTATTCCCCTACAATATAAAAAAAATCCTTAAAAAACTCGACAGTCCAGCCATCTGTGCTCGGACTTTTGTCAATTTTGAACTTGGGTAAAAATTTCTGAAGTTCTTTCATATGAACCGGTTTGAATAAAGCCTCGGCTTCCAAATTATTTATCATATCTTTAAATAATGCAACCATCTTAACTTGCTCTCTTACCAGAGGACTCGTCCCATTTTTATAAAAATCTTTGAAGTGTTGATAAGAAGCTTTATTTAAATTTTCCTGACCACTGTGTCTATCCCTCTGTATCCTTTAACTCCCAAAGATATTTGCTATTCCTCCTAAAACTCATGTAACTATGAAAGAATTTAGTATTATGATCTCCACTCTGTAACCAAATGGCTCGACTGCGTTGACACCATTGTTCCTCTGTTTCAACAAGTATCTTTGATCTTTTTTGTTCCAATGACTTAAGAGACTGTTCGCCAAAATTATTAATGATCCCAACAGTTTGATTCTGTAATCTAAATGTTATCTCCTTTTCCAACTCCAATAGTCTAGAACGTTTAAGATACCCCACCTCCTTTTGCCAGGCTCTTGTTAAAATTTTCAACTCCTTAAGTTTCCAAACAAGTCTCCTTTGTCTTCCATCCTCCACTAGATACTTAGGATCTCTCCAAAGTTTTTGTACTAACTCAATACATAGACTTTCTGTCGACCACAATGGATTAAATTTGAAAGGAAATGCTCTAAAAGATAGAGTCGAATCAAGCTGTAATAGAATTGGTATGTGATCAGAAATGTAGGGGAACTCAACCCATGCCCTGTAAAATCCCATCCTTGCCAAAATATCTTCTGATATGAGCACCCGATCAAGTCGCTTAGAAATAGCCTCAGTACCAGCACGATCATTCCTCCATGTTGGCACCAAAGTTGTAGGAACAATATCTATCAACTTATTCTTATGGAAAAAATTAATAAAATAGCTGGCCAGAGTACCCGATGTATGTATTCCTCCCCATATCTCCCCAGATGATAGAGTCAAGTTGAGATCACCAGAAAGTACTAAATTCTTTTGTGCTAGGAACCCATACTTCTCCAGCCTTTCCCAGAACGGTTTATGCTCCAAACACGATCCATAGATATTAAGAAAGGATATCTTCCTATTACTTTGCAGATCCAAACCTGTCAATAACATTCCACCACAAGTGATATAGGGAATTAGTTCAAAAGAGTTCGAGTCCCATGAGACCAATAATCCCCCAGATTTCCCCATTGAATTTACCGCATAGCAGTGCCATCTTGGTCTTAGTAAATTAAAGAAAGCACGAGCTTTCTCAGCATGGACTAACGTCTCCAGAAGAAAAACAATATGTGTCCGCACTTTATCAAGAAGTCCCCAAATAAAGGCTAGTTTTAGGATGCCTCACGTTCCCCTTATATTGATTGATAGTAATAACATTATTTGGAGTGAGCAAAGGCCTTCAATGCTCTAAGGGCCCCACCATCTGTGGAAAGTCGTAAAGAAGGTTCAACAACCTTTTCAATAGTTGTTTTTTTTCTAGCACTCCGAGTTTTCATCGATGAGTGCTCAATACCTAAACCACGTGACCAAGAAAACTCTTTCCCATTCACCCCCCCTTCTGTACTTTTCCCACTGAAATCCCCATGAGCAGTTTCCGGGATCGTTTCTAGTTTACCAAAAAAGACTAGCAGTTTAATAGTGGGCTCGTTACCACGAATAAAAGGGATAAGTGAATCAAGAACCGTTGTCAGATTTGACTCTTCATCTTCCGATTCACGGAAGCCAGGAAGAACAATGGGTGAATCCGAAACAGGTTGACTAGTGCCTGGGGAAAGTGAAGACACACCATGAGATAAGGGTTCTAAAGTAGGGATACCATTATAGGGTAAATCAACTGACACAGCCTATCGGTTCGCATGGACCACCGGGTCCAAAACCTTAAAAATGACCTGTGAATTGAAAGGAGAGTCAGAGTCTTCAGCGAAGTCAACAATGTCTTCCGAGAGTCCATTAGCAGATAAAGGTGGTGAAGCAACATCAACTATAACTTGTTTAATCCAAACAGATGATAAGACTAGATCTCTTTCCCCCGAAGTCAGTGTATGGTAGAAAGACAGACAAAAGGATTGAATCTTACCTAAAACCGTCTAGGAGGGTTCTCGAAAGCCCGAATCTCTTCCAGCAAAACCTTCAAAACCCGTATCCATTGATGCATCAGTCTCTGTATAGTAACCTCTAATAGGTTACATCGACTCTTCATGTATAAGCTTTCCTTGGCACTCTCATCGAAGGTGAGTAGTGCTTCTACAGAATCTACATCGAAATGGAATCCCTAAGTAATCAAGCTTCTGCATTATAACATTACCTCGCCACACTATTTCTAAATTAGCAGGAAGTCCATGTTGGATATCAATTTCCACCATCACCTTACCAACCTTTCTTGTAGACCCCGAAAGATTTCCTTCGTCTATCATGATAAACTTACCAAGAGAATTACCAATAGATTTTAAGGCTCCAACATTCCATAAAAACCAGGGTAACCTTGGAAGCAAGACCCATATATGTCTATAAGGGAAAAAATCAGTGTCTGGGTTGAATGTTAATCTCCTTCTCTTTAGCATTAAGCTACTTGTTCCATCCACCCAGTAAGAGTTCAACAATAATACTGTGTCTTCCAAGCTCCTACATAGAAAGCCAATACATCCTTTAGATAAATTGTACATGTCTGGGACGTAACCAATGACCGGACACCAATTCTTCTCTAACCAGGCAGTGAGTTTTTCAACATTCATACTCTGATAGGCAAATCTGCCAACAAGTCCACATAAGGTGAGCCTACAGGTATCTTCTAAACCTATGTTTGCGCCGAGAATCATCCTCTTAACCTCCTTCGATGCTTTCCACTGTTTCCTATACGCCCTGTCACCAAATGCAACCAACATGAAATCTGCCTGGTTTTGGGCTAAGCCAACACCACCACCTGCAAGTTTAGAAGATCTCTGGACCAACAAAATGTCCCCTAAAGCATCATCAGTATGGGCTGGTAAAAAGGTATCAAAAGACGAGGTTTGTGCAGAGTTTGAGGTACAGGGTGCCTATGTAACAGAAGGAATACCAAGTGCTCCGGAAGGAGAATACTTAGGGTTCGAAGTGAGTTTTGGAGTAATAAGTTGTGTATTAACTACATCTAACTGCCAAAGCTCATTCCTAGGCTCACTCAGCAAACCCTGTACCTCCGCATTAATAGTTTCTAGTCTGGATGAGGCTATCTAGATTCCAATGAGTGAAACCCCTTGGAAAAACGTGAAGTTTAATGTAGGATATGACCCCACCTTCTCGATAAAAAACAAAAATAATGTGCTCTGACAGAAGTAAAAGATGATTTAATTCACTAAAAAACAAAGTTGAAGGTATATAGTTACTAGGTGCAAGTAAAATCCATTGTTCTGTTCAGTTTCCAAAATGGGAAAAAAACTAACCTCGAAAGCTAACAACCTCTAAACACCACGTAGACGAAAAGAACAGAAGACCAAAACATATTTACACTGTAATAGGCTATGGAAAAATGTAACATTGTTTGCTCTCCATCCATGGCAGCTCTGGTTTGTCTCCCGCGCTCTGAAAATTCGAAAACTATCGCTCCGACGATCCATCGCTCCGAGCCAAATTAGAGAGCCACCTCTGTTTTTTACTTATTAGAGAAGAAGATCATACCTATAAAGGGGAACTTATCCTATTTACAAGCGTTAGTCCTAGAGTATTAATACTTTATTAATGCTACTTTAACAATGTATTTATTAATGCATTTAATGTATTAAATATGTTAGTGTATGTAATGATGTATTAATGTGTTAAAATGCATTAATTAATTAAAATGTATTATTACTTTAATAATATATTAAGTTATTAATATTTTAATAAAATATCTATTAATATATTATTACTTTAATTTTGTATTATTAATGTAGTACTTTAATATTTAATATTGTATTAATTAATAAATAAATAAAGTAATGTAATAATTATTGTTAATATATTTAACATTTTAATAATGTTTTACTAAATACATTATAGTTAATATATTTATATAAGTACATAATTAATGTATTTATTAAGATATTTATATTTGTATTAAGATATTTTTATATGATTACATAATTAATGTATTATTTTATTAATGTATTAATTAATATTTTTATATTTATATTTATATTAAGATATTTATAAATTAAGGTATATGTAATGATGTATTAAATTGTATCATTTGATTAAAAATGTATTACTACTTTAAAAATCTATTTATTAATGTATTAATATTTTAATAAATTATCCATTAATGTATTAGTACTTTAGATAATATATTAATCTATTACTTTATTAATGTATATTAGTTAGTATTATAGTAATAATAATGTATTTTTAATATATTAATATTTTAATATTGTTTTACTAAATACATTAAGGTCAATATACTACTACATTATTAATGTGTTATAATAATCTATTTTTACATTAATATATTACTATATCAGTTATGTTACATTACATTATTAATGTATAAGTTAATTAGTCAATGTATACTTTAAGGAATTAATACATTATTAATGCATTATTAGTTTAATATGTTACATTATACATTAATGTATTAGTACTTTAATTTATACATTACAACATTGTAATAATGTATTATTAAATACATTAAGATTAATGTATTACTACTTTATTAATGTATTAATTAATTAGTGTATCAATACTTTTATAATGTATTTAATTAATATAACACTTTAATGTATTACATTAATATGTTATTATTATATATTACATTAATGTAATAATTAAATAATACATTAATCATATATTAATATATTAATGGTAGTCTCCAAGGCATGTCATCGTCAACTAGCAACAACCATTTTATAAAAGTGGTTGATATACACCGATCAACGTCATTTTCTACCTTTCCTAATTAATAGCGTCGATCAACGTATATCAACCACTTTTATAAAGTGGTTGTTGCTAGTTTTAATATTTAATAATGTATAATTTTTGTATTAAAACTTTAAATAAATTAAAAATTATAAATATTTAACCAAAAATTAAAAATTAAAAATATTTAAAGGCTTTGTCAATTTCTCATGAAGGTTTTCTCATTCTTGATTCATGATTGAGCTAGGCTAAGTTTTGTTTCCTTCATATTAAAAAATAAAAATAAAAAAATTATGGAAGCTTCGTGAATGAGGGGGTCCTATTCAAGGGGAGATGTTTGGAGACACACTTACAAAGGGTTTCATTCAAGAGGGTCCCATTCAAGGGGCATCTATCCTTCTAGCCTTATCACAAAGGGACTGTACTTCATCTAAGATTTGAACCTGGATAAGAAGTGGACAAGCACTACTTCCCCACCATCTTGTCAAACCACCTCAACTTTATTAAAAACACTGGCATCTTTGTTATTGGAAACTACCTTCCTTGCATCCCTCACAACCACCTTTTCTTATTTTTAATCATATCTACGAATGGGTGGACTAGGTGACACCTACAATGAGAATCATACCTACAAAAGGGTTGACTAGGTGAAACCTACAACAACCCACCAAATGTAGATTTCGCGCACCGACCGACGCACTAGTTAGTAAACAACGAGAATTTGAAACGTATATTAAAATGTCAAGGCTTTTTCCATGTCCACTCTGTCATTCCCGATGTTTTCCCTGCCAGCAAGTGGAATCTTTGTATTTTATCCAAAGTCTTAAATCTTTTCGTAATAGAGTAATTAAATATACGTTTTTGGATTATGCGTCGGATTTAAGGTGCATATCTCACTTATTAGTCCCTGTTGAAGGTGTAGAGGGACTATAGTGATCGATAATTCGTTGACTTCATATTAATATGTCCTTTGACTATAAATTTTCGCATCATCTGTATTGTTCGTACTATAGAAGTAAAAACATTATTTTTTATATAATTAAAAAAACTTATATTTCATCGTCTCATTGGAGAATATATTTGAGGTCTTATTGCCAGCTTCGATGTTCCCAATGTTAAAAATGTTTAGATATCCAAAGTTTTGAGCTTAGAAACTCTTTTTTAATTTTTATTACATTTTTACTTAAATGTTTACATACCGAAAGTTCTGAGCATGGACGTTGTTTTTTAATGTTTTTTTATTATTAGTCTGTGACAAAAGGCGTAGAGGGAATATAGCGATTGATAATTCGTTGAGTTCATATTAATATGTCCTTTTATTATTATTTTTATTTGTATTGAAATGTTTAGATACCGAAGGTTTAGAGCATTGACACTTTTTTTGAGGTGCTTGAATAGGCTTGACAACTTAAATGTTTACATAGCGCGAAGTCATAAAACATGCCTGACAGCTTAAATGTTTGCATACCGTGAGGCCCTTAAACAACCTGATAGCCTTAAATGTTTACCTAAATAGGCTTCTCAAAGTACATTTTTCCTCGAATTTTTCCATACAATGTTGCAATGAATTTGGACAGTATTGTTGTCCACCGCCAGTTGCATATCCATTGTATGTTTCATACTTCTTCTATGCTTGGAATGCAATTTGGTCATCATTGGAGATACATACATTGTTTACTATTTCGGTGGGTGCTTCTTGTTCGTTGCTTCGTCAGTTGTTGGTTGTTGTTTTTTGGTTCAACTTTGCAAGGATGCGGACCTGCGCCTGCGGTTGGACCTATTGGTGCTTGTTGATTGCTTTTGTTCACCTCAACTTTGCAGAGTTGGGGTCCTGCATTCAAAGTTGGATCTGTTTTTTTTTACTTTGCGGGGTCCAAGTGTTGCACCCACAATTCGACCTGTGCTTTTGTCGTTTATCGTTTCAGAGTAAGTTTTGATGCCATAATTTCATTTTCTATTCGTTCTTTGTTGTTCACTGTTTGCAGTTTGCAGTTTGTAAGTAAGAATGTTTGATTATTTCTACTGACATGCTCGTCATATGTTTTTGGTTCCTTCTGTGCTTGGGTTGCAGTTTGGTAATCGTTGGAGATACATATGTTGTTTACTGGTTCAGGGGTTGTTACTTGCTCGCTGGTGCGTTGGTTCGTCGGTTGTTACTTGTGTTCTTTGGCTCAAGTTTGCAAGTTTGAGGTCTTAGGGCTCCAGTTGGGCATGTTTGTGCTTTCTTGAGTGTTTGTTGCTTGTTGTTTTCTTTTGTTTACTTCGGCTTTGCAGGGTTGGGGTGCAATTACAATGTCCGTTTTCTTTTTGTTAAGATAAAACATGTGCAAAACACACTTATTAACCATATATGGTGAAATGTGCCCATATCATAATACAACCTCTTTATCATGTACACAGACTGGTGTGACCATGATACAATTTGTCTTGTACTTGAAATATGAGATGTACACCAAATATACCGCAAAATTATATTTCCATGTCTCAAAGCATATCTGGATACTCTGTCGTAGAAAACCAAAATCATCCAGCTATGGGCATGCAATTTCTTAATATTTTCTGGCTTGTAATATATTTTGGCAGGAAAAACGTTATATACTTACAACCATGGATGGAGAAAAGAAAATGTTTGTGTTTCTAACTATCTTTTATTCTATTCGTTGATTCTCATTTAGTGTATGTACATATTACTTGTTCTCCTCTGCATACCAGCTTCCATTCATGTTCATTGTATTTTGTGCATTCCCACATTCAAATAAACAGAATAGCTGGAGAAAACGAAGGAGTCTTTACTGCAGTGGTGGAAGAGGACATACAAATGTACATGCTTGTATTGTTATTTCATATTCAATTGTTTTGTATTTCATTTATTATTTGTATATGTGTTCACCTGTTTTATTGTATGTAGATATTTTTTACCTTCCTACATAATAACTTATCTTCATGTTCTTTGTATATTATATGCCTCTACATTGAAATAAATCGAACTCT
>SNQJ01S0041704.1:101947-121070 GCA_010110895.2 Picea sitchensis
AACAACTCATCATGCAGGAACCGTATAGATTTTCATTGATGAGCGAAAGGCTTGAAGAGATCTCCCATTAATATGCATTAAACCAAGATTTGTGGAGGGTTATATTATCCCTTCCGAGTGTTAATTTCAAAATCATGGAATGTCGTTCGCTCGTTGTCGGGTTGGCGCATTCACGAAACCTCCAATCCTTAATTTCTCTTTGTCGTACCTGCCACCTTCGCACTTCTAAGTATGCAATAAGTAAGCTTTACTACTAACATCTCATCATCCAACACCCATAGAGATTTTCATTAACGAGCGAAAGGCTCGAGGAGATTTCCCATTCACAAGCATTGAACCAAACATTTGCGGAGGGTTATATTATCCCCTCCAACTGTTCATTTCAACCATCATCTGGAGCAAACTGACGTTCTCATAAAATTATGGCACCATCTCGACAACAACTCTGTGTAGATACAATGAACATCTTCGGGCGCAAGGACCAGAACTTCTAGTGGTCCAGGGCATATTCTTACTATTCATCCCCTTCCGCCCAGAACAAAATAATTTGGACCTTTCGGATTGCTTGTGCAAGTTGTGTCCCTGAAGTTTTTTATTGTAAGGAGTTGGTCTCTTGGTGCGCTGATACATATATTTCATGCCAAATAATTATTCCATTGTGAGACCACTCTTTTGTTTCTTTGTCACCTCAAGTCTTCTGTCAGATGTTAAGATTGTCGGAGCCAACATTGACGTTCAGAGGAGAAGAATACAAGCAATTCCTAATAAAGTATAATAACGGGTTGGACCTCTTTCCCGAGTTCCTGGAAGACCCGATGGCAGTTCTTGAAGATATCACAAGCTTGCAGGTTAGTCCATTTAGAATTCCATTCTGGTAAATTGCATGGTTGTTTACAAGAATAACGGGTCAGAAATCCACAACAAGTATTTCCCGCATGGTTCTTTATATTTTGTATTTCACAGTCAAGGAACAAGCCATTTTTTATTGGGGGAAGCTGATTTCCCATGAAATCTGTTCCCAATTGTCAAGCTTCAAAAAGGATAAGAAATTTTATATGTCACCCTACCTGGTTTTGCAATAGCACATTACTGTCAGTTTCCAAAACTATCTCTGTCCAAGAAGGTAAACTGGGAATTCCAGCCAGTAACCTTCTGGTACCAGGCCTTGTAGAAGCATAAGGCCTCCCTCTGTTTCTATGAGGTTTTTAATGACTTTGTCTCTGTTTTCAAAGTTTTATTGTTGGGAGAAGATGCTCCCCACATATTTGACCAGGGAACTAGGTTTCTGGACAGGAAGGGGGCACTTGAACAAATGGATAATTACACTCTGATAAGGATTTTTGGCTCCAAGGAAAAACCTTCTCTCCTTCCATGTCACATTACAGACATAATGTTTGTTATAGAAATAGTAATGCAATACAACTATTGGTTGCATCTATTACATGAGAAGAGAAATAAAATGTTCATTCCTCTCCCTTGGAAAGTCCGGGACTTCATGTCGAGGAACGTCAAAAAAATTGACGAATTCGCAGCCCATTTCAACAACTTGAACCTAAGATATGCTGAAAGCCTAAGAGTGTTCGACCCTAATAATTTTTTTTTAGAACATTTACTTGCAGTTGGCTTTGAAAATTCTTTTTTCAAGAAACACCTGAGCGAAAACAGAGACACTGGCGACAACGCTCCCGCTTCTGATGCCAACGACCTAGCCACATTGTAAAGCACCACTGAATTGTACAAGCAATAGGGAAAAGGCCTCGGTGAGAAGAGTGTTCAATCGACAGATAACACTTCCAAAAGTACGACATCTCGGAGAATAGCTCCAACGACCCACCACAGCAAGAAAGTAACTTAGAATTCTTCAAACAGAGGAGGAGATAATGACCCTCCTCACCCTAAAATTGATAGTTCTCACAAGCTTCCCTTGGAGAAGAAGAGAAAAAAAATTGTAGGACAGGCGGAACAGCCTGAAATTGAGAGTGATAATATGGAACTTGAGCCTAATCTGGATAGCATGTTCCGCAACCTTGATCAACGTGGAGATGTGATCCAGCATAGTCCTCTAATGAACATAGCTGATACCGAAATGTTTTACGAAGATGAATCCTTCGTGCTCCAGAGCGTTATTTTTTACAACGAGTCTAAAAAATTAATTATTGAAAAGAGAAATGTAAAAAATAAGAAAGGAAAATCTCATTCAAAGGTTAACCTTGCGAACATGTGGTTGTCCCAAATCTCTTGACTTCACATAGCAATCGAAGATTCTCTTGATGATTCTATTGGAGGCATTAAGGCCGAGAATGACAGACTAAAGGACTGAGTCAAGGAATTGGAGGAAGCTTTGATTCCTATGCCATTGCTTGCCAGTGCTTTAGCAATAGCCATGCCTACCACCCCTTCAGCCAAGTTAAAAGGATCCTCCAGCCTCCTCGCATCGTCTAGAGGATATGTGGAGAATAATATCAAGAAAAGAATGGAACTAATTGTCGAGGCATGGGAGACATCACAAACCATGGCGTCGCTTGGAACAAGGGCACATACTTTGCTCAAGCATTTACAGGTGGATTTAAAAAATGAAGAATGTTTCTATTTAGACACGGTCGTTCATTTTGGCAACAATGTCAACAACATGACATAAATGAGAAGAATACAACAAGATCTCCCCTCCAAAAACCGGATCACTCAATTAAATGCATGTTGGAAAGAGAAAGTGAAGAACCTGCATCTCATTGTCCAGTCATGTGAACAAGCCATATCAAAAAAAGAAAAATTATTCACAAAGGTGAGCAAAATAGACTTAGCCGGAAGGACCAACGAGGTCTAAGACCCCAACTTAATCGTAAACTCCTTGCCCTTAACTAAGCAAGCCTTCGATAAATAAGTTGATATTTTTAAGGCGTTGTCTTTAGAAAAGTTTTACAACACCCTTGAATATGGTGAAGATGACGTTGACAACCGACGAGTCGACTATTCGGTACAGAATGAAGAAATTGATGAGGCTCTGCGTAATTTTTCTACTGATCTAAGGGATTTAGAAAATGAAATTTTCAACATAAAAATCCGAAATGAGATCAACATCGCCCCGTGGAGAAGCTACATTGAAGAATGCATCGAAAGAGAATTGAAGCAGGTCGTCAACGAAAGGCATCATGCAGTTGGCATGATTCCAGTAGCCATTGACGATAGTAATAAAAAGGAATCAACAAACAAATAGAAAAAGGGGTGATTTGTACCATCATTGTAAGTCTATACTGATCACATCCTTCTTTGTTTATCAATCCAGATATTACACCTTATTAAATAGAAATCTCTAGCCAAAGATTGATACCTTTCAATTTCTTCTTTTCAGGTATTACACTCTACTATCACCCACTTCTTCTTTCCACAGTCCTATTTCTTGTACATATTTCTCTTATGGTCCGCGGGACCCCCAATCCCAATCTATATGACAAACGCATTTAAATTATTAAGAATATGTAATAGACAATATTATTTTTTTGATATATTTCCAATAAAACTATTTTTTATCTCCTTTATATTTATGTTCTCATAAATGTTTATCGTCAACTATATTGAATGTTAATAAATTGTGTTTATTTAATTTGAATTATCTTTTTCTCATGCATATCTTTTTCTCCTGCTATGCATATAACTTTTTTTGTCCTGGCACACATAGACACATGCATGCCCAATGGTCTACGAAAGAAAGAAAGTTTTGAACATAGAAAAATGGATTATATAGTTTCAAAATATAAATGGGACTCTAGAAAGTGTCATTTACAGCATAGATACCACCTGTGCTTCATGTTGCTTGCCACATCTCCGCTGTAGTTTTCATCTGCGTTCGCTACTTTTTCCCCATCCCTGTGCATTTATTCCAAATTCAAGCCGACAAGGACTACGATGCCATGCAACACTTGTTTAACATTTATTGTTATTTTATAGTAATTTTATATTTTCAATGACAAGTGGTTTGATCGAAAGATATTCTCTCTTTATCCAAAGATATAGATATTCTGACAAGTGGTCTAATAAAAAACTATTCTCTTTATGACAAGTGGTCTCATCGAAAAATATTCTCTTTATACTTATAAGTCTATGAAATTCATAAAACAAAATTTATACGTATAAAATTTACATTTATCTTAGAAGGTTTTAAGGTATAGCAAGGTTATAAACAAATCGAAATTAAAACGTGAATCAAGTTAGGCGACACTTCAAGTTAGGTGATTTTGGATTCAGCACTGTGTAAGAAGAGAGTGTTGAGGTCGGTTTGTCTCTTCAATGGAAAAATAGTGATTTTGGATTTAACATTGTGAAAGAAGAGAGTGTTGAGGTTGGTCTCTCTCTTTAATGGCAACCGACTTTTTGTGTGTCGATATAAATTGTAAAAAAAATTATTACTCTTACTTACACAGTATAATAACAAATTTATAGTGTTTAATAAAAAATATTTTGAATTTTTTATAATAAAAAGTTTAATACTTTTATAGTGTATAACAAAGCTACATGACAGCGTAGTCCCTGCCAACAAGGTTAGAAAGCAAAATGTGGAAAATAGGGTCAAAATGTAAATGAAACGAAGTGTTCGGTGAAAAATGTATATCACGGAAATGTTGTGTGCAACATGTATATGACGAAACATGGGGAAAAAGTAAATGACGCTTGGCAGGGAAAGCACCATATATATTTTGAAAGTATATAGAAAAAATATATTTTTTGAAAGTATATAACAAAGTACAAATTTGTTCACAGTGGAAGAATAAATTTGGAAATTTAAATGTATTTGGCATATGGACTGTTGAAAGATAAAAATATATGAAGACATAAAATTAAAAGGACAAGAAATATAAAAATTTAAATGCATTTGTGAACATGGGGTATAAGTAAATGACGCTTGCATTGTAGAGCACCATTTATTTTGAAATATATAAAAAAACAAGAGTTCGTAACATATACAAAATTAAATGTAATTGTCATACAGAGTGGTGAAAGATAAAAATAAAAATCTGTAACATATTAAAAATTAAATGCTTTTGTGATACAGACTAGTGTAAGATAAGAATAAAGTTTGTAACATATAATAATTTAAATGCATTTTTATTTGAAATATGTCCAAAAATAAAAGTTTGTTACATACTACTGGAAATTTTGAAATATACAAAGAAATGAAAGTTTGCTACATATAAACCGGAATTTCAATGCATTTGTCATGTAGACTAGGATTGGAACTCCCGCGGACCATTACAAAAATATGTACAAGAAATAGTATTGTGGAAAGAAGATAGAGTGCAATACCTGCAACAACAAAAAAAATGGAAAGGTATAAGTGTTTGCCTAAACATCTCTATTTAAGAAACAGGCTTAAGTGGGTTGATAAACAAAGCAAGATGCGATCAGTAAACTTACAGTGATGGTACATCCGACCCCTTTGGCTATTTGCTTGCGACTGTTGTTTCATTGATGTCGCCGGCGACTGTGGTTTCAAGGATGTCATCGACGGTTGCTGGAACGCTGACAACTGCATGTTGCCTTTCGTCGATGGCCTGTTTCAATTGCCTTTCGAGCCATTCTTCAATGTAGCTTCTCATTGGGGCGATGTTGATCTCATTCCAGATTTTTATGTTGAAAATATCATTTTCTAATTCCTAGAAGTCGATAGAAAGATTACAGAGACCCTAATGAATTTCTTCATTCTGTACTGCATATTTGACTAGCCAGTCGTGGACGTGAGTTTGATCAAATTGAGCGATGATGTAAAACTTTTCCAAAGACAAGGCCTTAAACATAAAAACATGTTTATCGAACTCTTGCCTGGTTAAGGGAAACGAGTTTGTGATTAAGTCACGGTCTTGGAAGTTGTTGGTTTTCCCGACTAAGTCTATATTTGATAGCCTAATGAATAATTTATCTCTCCTCGATATGGCTTGTTCACATGACTCAACAATGAGATGCAGGTTTTTCACTTTTTCTTTCCAACATGCATTCAATTGAACGCTCCGGTTTTTGGATGGAATATCTTCTTCTCTTCTTTTTGTTTTTGTCATATTGTTGACAATCTTGCCAAAATGAATGCCCATTTTTAAAAAGAAATTTTCTTCATCTTTTAACTCGGCTTGCAAAAGCTCGAGCAAACTATGTGCCCTGGTTCCAAGGGAACTGATGGTTTGTGATCTTTTCCACGCCT
Source organism: Picea sitchensis (assembly GCA_010110895.2). Taxonomy (NCBI): domain Eukaryota; kingdom Viridiplantae; phylum Streptophyta; class Pinopsida; order Pinales; family Pinaceae; genus Picea; species Picea sitchensis. Next base: position 108,135 of record SNQJ01S0041704.1, read on the forward strand.
TGGTAACCAGTTCCATTCTTTTTTTGATATTATCCTCCACATATCCTTTACAGGATGCGAGGAGGGTGGAGGATGCTTTTACATTGGGTGCAGGGGTTCCAGGCATGGCTATTGCCAAAGGATTGACAAGCAATAGCATAGGAATGAAAGCGTATTCCAATTCCTTGACCTTGTTCTTCAGTCTGGCATTCTCTGTCTCCATGCTTCCAATGGAATCATGAAGTGCTTCTCCGCTGGCGGTGTAAAGTTGACAGATTTGGGACGACCACATGTTGACAATGTGAACCTCTGAACAAGATTTGTCTTTCTTATTTTTAATATCTTTTTTCTCAATTATCAATTTTTTGCACTGACTATAAAAAAAAAACGCTCAGGAACACGAAGGATTCATCTTCGTCAAAATTTCCGGTGATGGATATGTCCATTGGATGGCTATGGTGGATGGCGTCTCCGGGATGATCAAGGAAGAAAATCATGCTATCCAGATCAATGTCAAGTTCCATGTTCTCACTCTGAATTTCCAGTGCTTTCCCCTGTCCCAAATTTGTTTTTCTCTTCTTCTCTAGTGGAAGCTTGTGAGAACTATCAATTTTAGAATGAGGAGGGTTGTTATCTTCTCCTCCGTTTGAAGAACTATGAGTTTCTTTGTTGTTGTGGTGGGTTGTTGGAGCGATGCTCCGGGATGTCGTACTTTTTGGAGTGGTATTTGCGGATTGAACACTCTTCTCATTGGGGCCTTTCCCCTGTTGCATGTATAATTTAGTGCATCTTTGCATTGTGTCCACGTCATTGGCATCAAAGGCAGGATCGTTGTCGCCACTGTCTCTGTTTTTGGGCAGGTGTTTATTTAAAAAACAATCGTTGAGGCCAGGTGTTTGTAAATGTTGCTGAAAAATATTTTAGGGGTCGAACCCTCTTATGATTTCAACATATCTCAGGTTGGAGATACTAGAATGTGCTACGAAATCGTCAATTTTGTTGACGTTTTTCAACACGAACTCCCCTACTTTCCAAGGCAGAGGAATGAACTGTTTTTTTCTTCTTCTTTTGGAACAGATGGAACCAGTAGCTGCATTGGCGTGCTACTTATGCAACAAACATTATGTTCGTAATGTGACATGGAAGGAGAGCAGGATGTTCCGTGTAGCCAAAAATTCTTATCACAGTGTAACTATCTAAAAAATCGAGTGTCCCCTTCTTGTCCAAAAAGGAAGTTGCATGTTCAGATATGTGGGGAGTATCTTCTCCTAACAACAAAACTTTGAAAACAGACAGGAAGCCATTAAAAACCTCATAAAAATAGTGGGAAGCCTTGTGCTTCCACAAGGCCTGGTACCAGAACATTATTGGTTGCAATTCGCAGTTGACATTCTTGGATAGAGACAGTTGCAGAAACCGATAGGAATTCGCAATTACAAAAACTAAATAGGACGACATATAAAATTTATTTTCCCTTTTGTAGCTTGACAATTGGGAACAGATTTCATGGGAAATTAACCTACCCCAATCAAAAATGGCTTCTTCGTTGACTGTGAAATACAAAATATAAAGAGTCATGCCGGAAACAGTTGATGTGGACTATTGTCTGGTTATTTTTGTAAACAACAAGGGAATTTCGCAAAATGTATTTCTAAAGGAACTAAGTTGCATGCTTGTAATATCTTCAGGAACTAGAAGCGGGTTTTTGAAAAAATGGGGAAAGAGGTCCAATCCATTATTATGCTTTGCTAGGAACTGTTTGCAATCTTCTTCTCTGAATGTCAATGTTGGCTCTGACAATTTTAGCATCTAGCGAAAGACCCAAGGTGAAAAAGAAACAAAAGAGTGGTCCCGCAGTGGAATAATTCTTTTCTCTAAAATAAATTTATCGGCGCACCAGGTCCTTACAGTCAAAAACATCAGGGACACAGCCTGCACGAGCAATCCCGGAGGTTCAAATTACTTCATTCTCTGCAGTAGAGGTTGAGTATTAAGAATATGCCTTGGACCACTGGAAGTTCTGGTACTCACGCCAGAAGATGTTGAGTGTATCTCCACAGAACTATTGTCAAGATGATGCCATAGATTTATGAGAACGTTGGTTTGTTGTAGATGGTGGTTTAAATGAACAATTAGAGCGGATAATGTAACTCTTCGCTAAATCTTGGTTAAATGCACTAAGTAATGACAATCTGTATTGGTGGTGCATGATGAACTGTTAGCAGTAAAGCTTATTTATTGCATATTTAGAAATGCCAAGGTGACGGGTACGACGAAGAGCAATTAAGGATTGGAGGTTTCGTGAACATGCGAAGGCCACGACGTGCGAATGAGATTTCATGATTTTGAAATCCACACTCGGAAGGGATAGTATAATCCCCCCACAAATTTTGGTTTAATGTGCATCAATACGAGATCTCCTCGAGCCTTTCGCCCATCAATGACAATTTATACAGTTTCTGCATGATGACCTATTAGAATTAAATCCCAGCAATTCCATATTTAGAAACAAGGTATGTATATATAAAAAAAACTTTTTTTTTCTTTTATTATAGACAAGTGCAAAGGTGATAGAGACGACAGAGAGCAAGGAAAGAATGGAAAGCTCTGAAAAGCGGTTGGATGGAATTCAAGAAAGGATTACGGGGATACTCAGGACAACCAAATGTTGCATGGTCAAATTTCATGTATCGGATTTTTTGAATGCAAAATGTGTAAAACGGAAGAGATCATGATGGGGCAGTTCAACGACCGATTTGTATATTTGCGGAATTACGGCAAAGTGTCTAAGTATGGAATAGGGAATTGCTAATTGCATGCGTAGAAATAAGATCTTATCTATAATTAGAAACTGCTAATTGCAAAAGGGCGCGAGCACAGGAAACCACAACTACGAACTGAATATTTCTTCAACCTGCCAAACTGATGATCCGGCAAAAAAAATTGAAGAAATGGCGAAGCATGGAAAGCGGACAGACGGGCTTCAAAATGGGGTGACAATAGTTCCACAAAATATGTGAGGACCTGACGGTTAAATTGTATTTCTCAGAAGTTTTCAGTGAAAAATGTATAGCACGGAAGAAAGCAAGTCCGACTGTCAATTTGTATAGTGTGGAACTGTGGGTGGTGTTTGCAGGACACAAAAGTATAGAGGAAATACTTTGCCCTTTAATATATCTTCTATGCCGCAAATGTGGTATGGCTCGTTTTATCACTTTTCCATCAGTAAATAAAGGCAATCATGAGCCTACCAACTCTGGAGACCATCTATCAATTTGTATATCGCAGAGCTCTGAACTTTGTTTAGAGGACACAGAAAAGTAGAAGTGAAATGTCGACCCACCCAGCGGGCAAGTCCGTCTGTCAATTCGTATATTGTGGAACTCTGGGTGCCAGTTGTAGGACATGGAACAATAGAGGTTCAACTTAAAAAAGGGGAAGCGGTCGTTGGAAACACGTCAATCCGCCAAGCTGCGCAGCAAGACATTTTCGGGAAAAAAACAAATAGGTAACTAGAAGAGAAACTAGAGGGAATAAAAGAGTGGGAAAATAAAAATCTGGGAGGCATTTTTTGTAAACGCGAGTTGGTTTCAAAAAAGCCCCATTGTTGCAAAACCATCATTTTCTACTAATTATCAGCAAATGCATTGTTGAAGATTATATTTTATTAAGTTAATTACTAAACTTCATTTTCTACTAATTGCCAGCAAATGTTTTGTTAAAAAATAGATTTTATTGGAACGTGTGGGTGTAACTGTGTTCTTGATACATTCTTCCATGACTGCAAGATATTAACTCAACTATTAAACTTCTTGCATTATGGTTTGTTAGCATTAAAACTTAATAATTGCATGTCTAGAAACAAGAATAATGATTTCGTTGCAACATTGTGCATTGGTATTGTTATGTTCTATCTGCATTGTGAATAGAATTGAACGTTGGTTTCAAACTGTGCAATTCATTTTTTGTTTGCATAAAAGGCTGGTGGATTGACACAGTGCGTTGTCATATAATTGTTAGATGTTCCATTTTAGAAAAAAATAACCCAAGTAAACACAATATCGAAGAAGTACGAGAGCACCGAACCATACCAATGAGAACATGCGTTAAATCCAAAAAAGAAGTAGCAACGAAGAGTCGAAGGAAAATATTTCTTAATAGAAAATCCATTTAAAAAAAAAAAAACATTGAGTATTGTACATCTATCCTTAGAAATTGGACCCGGTTCTTCGGGACAAAACATTGAACGTATCTACGACAAACACACGCACGGGATCCGCAGTATGCAAGATCTTTGCAGTTTTCTCCTCAATGAATCATCCTGTGCTGAAATTGATAGTTTTCAGAAGCTTCTGGTGAGGAAGAAAACGAAAAATGTTGCAGGGTAAATGGAATAGCCCATAGCTAATACTGCGTCTGCAAAGTCCAAAAAAACTCAAGAGCACAAGTTGCACATGCAATTCCAGAGGGCCAAATTAGTCCATTCTGGGCAGAAGGAGATGACTAGCAGAAAAATGCCTTACAGCAGCGAGAGTTTTGGACCTAATTCTCTAAGATGTAAATCAATAATTTTTTGGCTTGAAATATATCTCTGGGAGCATCAACATATCATTTGCTTCAGAGTGAAAGTCTTCCGCCAAGAACAGACTAATTTCGAACTCTGGAATTCCTACTTTCGTGCTACAAAGTGGCTATTGCATTTACTGTCGGTTTCTTTTCTGAAACTGCTTTTGGTGTTGTCAGGATCGCCATCATCGAGCAGGGAAGTTCCGTCCATTATGGTTGATTTAAATTTGGGTGCAGGAGTGGGAATATTCTCTACATTTCCATCATGCATTGCCGTATCATCGCCCATCAGATCATCTTCTTCCAGTTCGAAATTCATGACATCAACTTCTGCGAGAGCCATGAATGCAAGTGGGTAGGTTCTGTGAGCAGGGAGTGTTGTCTTGGAATTTTTTGGCTTGAAATATATCTCTCGATGTACCAAGAGACCATCTCCTTTTTTTCTCCTGGGCAGAGGGAAATGAATAGTAAGAATATGCCCTGGAATAGTGGAACCTCTGGCCATTATGCCCCAATGTGTTTACTCTGTCTGGACAGAAATGATGCGACAAGTTATTAAGAATTTTCATTTGTTCGAGACAATGTTTGAAATGAAAATCGGGGAGGTATAATATAACCCTTCGCAAATTATGGTTTAATGCGTATCAATGGAATATATCCTCGAGCCTTTCGCTGATCAATGAGAACCTCCAGGGCTCATGCGGAATGAGTTGTCACCATCATAGATCACTAATTGCACAATTAGGAAAAAGTGCAAAGGTGGCAGTGACGGCAAAGAGAGATTAAAAAAAATATTGCAACGTCTTTTAAATGAATACTTGGAAGGCATAACATACTTGTGCGTAAATCTTAGTGTAATTCATAGTAATGGCAAATCTTCTCCGGATTTCTGGACATTAATGACAATGTTAACGGTTCCTGCAGTATGACTACTACCATTAAAACTTAATTATTGCACATCTGGAAACAAGAATGAAGGAAACGGTGATGGCGAAACAGATTCCAACAAATACCTAAGTATGGAAAGTGGATGGGCGGGTTACAGAAGAAAATCGGCAGAAGATATACCCAGGAGACATGAAGGGCTGATGGTCATATTGCATCTCAGGGACAATTATCGATCGTCAATTTGTATGTCACGGAATTTCTAAAAGGACCAACCAAACAGAAAGCGAAAGTATATCATAAAAATAAAAACATCATATTTAAAAATTATATTTACATATACATATAATTACTCCCTGGAAACTCTTTTTTTTTTTTAACATTAAAATATTGCAGAGTGTTAATGAAAACTACAAATTTGTAAATCACGGAAGTGGGACTTCGTTGTTCCCTGTCCTACAAATATCACCCACAGTTCCGCAATCTACAAATTGACAAGCCCATTTACGGACTATTTCAATTTTAAGGGCCTCCTGTTGATAAAATAGCACAATTGGAATTCAATTCGTGAATCCCTAAGTATGAACTCTTACAAGGTATGGACACGAGGTTCTTTTAGAGTTTGTACGAATCCCGCAATTCATACTTTGCCACTTTTTTGATTGCAGGTTCTCGGTTTGTCGGGCTCAAAGATGGGCCTCTGTCGATACGTATCCTACAAATAGCACCCAGAATCCCGCGATATACAAATTCACTGCCGAAGCTACAGACTGGGTCACTCAACATTGCAGTTCTATTGTTTCCTATCTTCTAAAGAGGATTCAGAGGAAATGAGTAGTACATAGTAAAGATGTTCTTCTCAAAACTATGGACATGACATTTTATAGAGCATGTACGGATCCTTCATTCGATACTTAGCCAGTATTTGGATGGTGGCTTCTCGGGCTAGCGAGTTCAAAATTGGCCCTTTGTTGTTCTGTGTCCTACAAATAGCACCCACATTTCCATGATATACAAATTGGACTTGGGCTAGTTTATATTCGTTTATTACAATATCAAACGACGAAGCGGTTAGTCGACCTGGTGATATAAAAGTAAGTAAAATCTAAAGTCATGAATCTACCAACTTCTGCACCTACAAGTTTTTCGAAAAACGAGTAATACATACTAACTATGTACTCTTATAAACTATGGACATGAAATTTGTATAGATCATGTACGAATCCGTCATTCCATATTTAGCCACTTTTTTGGATCGGGTTGGCGGGCTGAAAATTGGGCCTCTATTGTTCCACGCTCTACAAATAGCACCCACAATTCTGCAATATACAAATTGATAAGCGAACCTGTGGACTGCCTAGCTCAACATTGCAATTTCATTGTTTCGTGTTCTCCAAATAGCACTCGGAGTTTCATGATATACAGATTGACAGATGGACTAGAGGGTTTCCGGGTTCAAGTTTGCCATTGTTTATAGATGCCAATCCCTATCAACTATCTAACATATCTAAAAACATTATTTTGAGCACTAAATTATTAATATTACATATTGATATTGCACAATTTAATTAGATGACAGTTTGTACAAGTTGGTCGGGCAAGAGATATAAAAGTTTTCCCACAAGCGAGCAATACATAGTAAACATGTACTTTTATAAAGTATGGACATGAAATTTTATAGAGCATATGCAGATCCCTCATTCCATACTTAGACACTTTTTGGATCACGGGTTTTCAGCCTGGCGGGCTGAAAATTGAACTTCTATTGTTCTGTGTCCTACAAATAGCACCAAGACTTCTGCAATACACAAATTAACAATCGGACTTGCGAGTTTGTTGGCTCAACATTGCACTTTTATTGTCCCATAGTGATTCCATATTAATTCCATATTTAGTCACTTTTTTGGATCTAGGCCTCTCGAGCCGACGGGCTAAAAATTGGGCCTCTATTGTTCCGCTCTCTACAAATAACACCCACAATTCCGCGATATACAAATTCACAACCGGACCTGTGGGTTGGCTGCTGAACATTGCACTTTCATTGTTCTGTGTGCTCCAAATAACACTCAGAGTTCCTCCATATATAGATTGACAGATGGACTCCAGGTAAATTATTAATATTAAATATTGATATTGCAGAATTTAATTAGACGTGAAAGTTTGTACAATCTGGTCGAGCGAGTGATATAAAAGTATTTTGACAAACGAGCAATACATAGTAAACATGTACTTTTATAAAGTATGGACATGATATTTTATAGAGCATATGCAGATCCCTCATTCCATACTTAGGCACTTTTTGGATCGCGAGTTCTCAACATGGCGGACTGAAAATTGAGCCTTTTTTGTTCTGTGTCCTGCAAATGGCACCCAGACTTCCGCAATATACAAATTGACAGGCGCACTTGTGGGCTGATTAACTCAACATGAGATTTTATAGAGCATATGTGGATCCCTCATTCCATACTTAGGCATTTTTTGGATCATGAGTTCTCGGCTTGGCGGGCTGAAAATTGAGTCTTTTTTGTTCTGGGTCCTACAAATAGCACCCAAACTTCCGCAATATACAAATTAAAAGAAGGATTTGCGGGTTGCTTGACTCAAAATCAGATTTTATAGAGAATATGTGGATCCCTCATTCCATACTTGGGCACTTTTTGGATCGCGAGTTATCGGCCTGGTGGGCTGAAAATTGAACATCTATTGTTCCATGTCCTACAAATAGCACCCATACTTCCGCGATATACAAATTGACAAGCGGACTTGCGAGCTGGTTGGCTCAGCATTGCACTTTTATTGTTTCGTAGCTATTCTAGATTAATTCCATATTTAGCCATTTTTTGGATTGGGGGCTCTGGGGCTGAAAATTGGGCCTCTCTTGTTCCACGATACACAAATTGACAACCGGACCTGCGGGATGGCTGGTCAACATTGCACTTTCATTGTTCTGTTTCCTCCAAATAACATTCAAAGTTCCACGATATACAGATTGACAGATGGACTCGACGTAAATTATTAATATTAAATATTGATATTGTAGAATTTAATTAGACAAGAAAGTTTGTACAATCTGGTCGACCGAGTCATATAAAAGTATTCTGACAAATGAGCAATACATAGAAAACATGTACTTTTATAAAGTATGGACATGAGATTTTATAGAGCATATGTGGATCCCTCATTCCATACTTAGGCACTTTTTGGATCGCGGGTTCTCGACTTGGTGGGTTGAAAATTGATCTTTTTTTGTTCCGTGTCCTACAAATAGTATCCAAAGTTCCGCGATATACAAATTGATCGGCGAACTTGCGGCCTTCTTCACTCAACATTGCACTTTTATTGTTATTGTTCTTCACTCAACATTGCGGCGATCTGAAGCTCCCACAACATGTACACACTCCTTGCATTTTTCTGTAAATAAGTTTCATACGACAACTCTGCCAACTTAGGAAGCACATTTTGTAACAGAGGTTTCCTAACTGTACAATGCATGGTTGTGTTGCCAATGGTTCGGATAACAACATTGACACAATGTCCATATATATATGGACATTTTTCACCTCATCGCAAACAATCAATTGTATCATCGTATTATCGCTTATCAAAGGGGGTCGAGTACACATTGGATGCAACTAAAACACCTTCAACCTGGGAATGCGAGCATAGGAATTAATAAATTGAACAATATAATACANCTATTTCTATAAGCATAGTGAGGATGATTTTGTGGATGTATATGCACAATAGTTGTACAGGTAGCTAGTTTCTTTAGATCCTCTACTATATCAGCTCGCAACTCTGTTACAAACGTTGTCTGGGTTGTCTAAAAGATCATTTCTCTAACATTCCTCTTCTTTGTTATATTTTTTAACAACATAAGTGGAATATGCCCTTTATGAAATTGTTGTTCCATTGATGAAAACAAATATGAATACGTATCGAACAATTGTAGCTGCAACATGGAACAATGCAATATTTGTGTAACTTATCCGAGATACATGCACATGTGAAAGTAAAGGACAACACTGAATATGAAAATAGGTACCATTGCCTTGTTGATGTTTGACTCTCCATGTTTTGTATGGAGAATGTGTTGCGAGCCAAATGTCTTCACCAGTGTAACAGCTGCCCCAATCGTTCCGATTGGGTAAATATCAGTGCTTTGTGCAAGCTGGTTGATAGTCGAATCCGAGATGAAATGATATTCTAAACAAACAGCGGGAATTTTTTCCACAATGCTTGTTTCGTTCAATGAAATAATTTGATTGCAACCACCACGGTCATATACGGTTTTCGACAATATATTAAAATTTGTAATGGATATCTCATTACGCGGCAATATATTTTCTGCATGTTTCTGGACAAGTTGTTGAGGAACAGTCAGTGTCACTGTCATCATGGCCTCCTTCTCTGTCATGTCAGCACGCATAATGGATCTACTTTTGTTTGCCTTGTCCAAGTAGGTGCTATAGACAACCATTATGTCCCCGGGGAACACTTGTCCAGATCGGTTGTTGTTCAAGCCTGCTATTGACAGTACTTTGGATGTCACAACTCTAGAGCTGATGACATTTTTTGAACAGGAAAACTAAAGTGAATGGTATTGCACATTTTTTTTGGTTCGTGTATTCTTCTTTCACTGACATAAATCTACAAGTACACGCATAGCTTTAATGAACTGTGGAACCGGAGTTTCGCAAGCACACCTCTTAGTCTGTGGAACATGCATCGCGTTCGACGTCTCGCTTGTACTTGTTGATACTTTGTGAGCTACAAACCATGTATTGCAGAAAACATCAACATATCCGCCATGCCATAGATGAATATATAGCACAGGATATTTGTTTAGTAAACATAGTAAGAGCAGAGCGTATGCATCTTTACCTTTGGCGTTGTCAGTCTGCTGATGTCTGGGATGACTGACTGCTCATGTCCATGTCACTAGTGAAACTTTTTCTGATGCAAGCATGTGCAGATGAACATCAGGACTAAAGAAGCATATGCATTGTATATTGTGGATCAGAAGGACTAAATAACCGTAAAATTGTATGCATCTGATTTTTTTAACTGGAGAAATGTTTAACAGTAAACATGGTGTGAGCGCGGGGCACCATGGCCAATCTGTATATCGCGGACCCCCGAAAGCTGGCACCCGCAATCGAGAAAGTGGGTAACTATGGAATAAGGTAGAAGCAGGACCACCGATGTGAATCCGTTGGTCCGCCAACCGGTGCACGAATTTTTTTTTGGAAAGCACACTAGGCAGATGAATTAGAAAACAAAAAGGGATAATAAAACTGGAAAAAGTAGAAATAGGGAGGGCAGAAAGGCCCATTACTGCCAAGTCATCGTTTTCAAGTCTAATATTATATGCCCCCAACCGGTTTGAATACTTAATTTACCAACACACTTGGTATACCTTTTAGAAGATTGTACCACAAAACCCTTTGCACAAAACAATTCATCTCCTTGTCCAAGAAACCTGTTTTTTGCAAGGCAACAACGTCGAATATGCAATGCGCAAGTTAGTACGAAGACAAACATCTAAAAGAAAGAGAAACATGTCTATTTACCTGTCAAAGAGTCCATCATCCTGTCTAGCCATTCTGTTTGTTTAAATGCAACAATGCAGTGAAAACACAACGAACATGAACTAACTTAGTATGCTGGAAGGTATGTATTGAAGATAACTTATAATGAAGACAAACATGTAAAAGAAAGAGAAAGAGGTTTATTTACCCGCGAAAAAGCCCATCGTCATCCCCACTTATTCTATTTGTTTAAATGCAGCGAAAACACAGCGAGCGAAGCAGGTTAGTATGTAGGAAGGCATGTAACAAATACAACTTACCATGTAGAAAGGCACACAACATGTACATATAATAAACTAGTTGAACACATATATAGACCATAAATGAAATACAAAACAATGCAATATGAAACAACAGTACAAGCATGCACCTTTCTATATCATCTTCAACCGATGCAGTGGAGACTCCCTCGCTTTCTTGAGCTATTCTGTTTGTTTGAATGTGAGAACGCACAAAATACAATGAACATCAATGGAAGCTGGTATTCACTGGAGAACAATCAATATGTACATACACTAAAACAGACTCAATGAACAGTCTAGAAAGGGAAAAACATGAACCTTTGCGCTTCTCTATCCATGGTTGTAAACGTGTAATTGTTTTTTCCTGCCCAAAATATATTACAAGGCACAAAATATCACGCAATTGCATGGCCGTAGTTAAACGATTTCTGGTTTTTCGTGGAAATTTATCCAGATATGTTTCCACCAATGGAAATACATGTTCTTTATCCTCTACACAGACTGTTGTGCCCACGATACAAATTTTCGGTTTTCCGTGGCAAACCACCCAGACATGCTTCCAGAAATCCAAATATAATCTTGTAGAAATTTCGTTGCACATATCATATCTTCAACACAACACAAATTGTATCGTGTGCACACCAGTGTATGTAGAGGAGAAAGAACATGTAATGTCATATCGACACATCTGACCATACATGGTTTATAAATGTAACCTGCATACATATGCTTTATTCCAACAAAAAAACAACGAATATTGCAATTTCACATGTAATCCTCGAACAATTTTGCATGCAACTATTTTCTTTCATGCCAGCAGTGAAGCACCAACAAAATCTCGCAGAATAACAGATATCGACCTCGGCAGACAGGGCAAATAACACAACTGCATGTCAACTTGATACGGATTTATGTAGGAACACAATGAAATAAAAAAATACACATAAACGCAGAGATGCAGCGGAAATAAGACTTCATTTCATTAATAACAAATGACTGAAATATGCTTACAGATAGAATGGAAATAAACTAGCTAAGGTGTTGGTAGCTTATCTTTGAGAAGAGATGTCGCGGCTACTGGCCTCTGAATTGTGTTACAATGAGACTCCAAGGCTTATTATTATTGAGAAACAATGGAAAACCCTAAACATCCAAATACCTAACCCTAGGAGATGAAACACCAAGACTATGGGCCCCGTTTGGGTAAGTTGGTACATCAACTTCCCGGGGACGTAACTTTGGCATACGATCTTTGTTTGACATGTTCCATACCTCGTTAGAAATATCTATCCGAGGACTACAACTTTTGGGTGAGCAACATCGATCTACGATACATGTTGCTCCCCGTTTTCCCAAAAAATGTCGTTTAAGGCCTCAAAACGACTCTGAAAGTTCAGGACCCGAAAAACTGCAAAAAATAGTAAACTGTGCGGAAACTGAAAAACCAAAAGAAGCAATGGTGGGGGTCCAAGTGGAATAGGTGGGTGGCCACTAATATCCACTTGGATCATTCCTCCTCCCTTATGAAGCAATGGTCCCCATTGCGTTGAGTTCCTCCATCAGATGAGAAAAGTTCTGTTGAACTTGGTCCCTGGTGAGCCACTTGCCTTGGTGAACGAGTTGGTCTGCTTTGACAATTCGATATAGCGGTATCCTTTGTTTTCGGGTGTGCT
>SNQJ01S0041704.1:121141-135662 GCA_010110895.2 Picea sitchensis
AAATAGTCTTTTCTCGATCAGAAAAGTCATGAACCAAGAAATATCCTTCTAACAGATTCAACCATCTATCTGCGGCATCTGCATCTATTTGGCCCTCAAATATGGGAATGTCAAAGTTTACTTGTACCTTAAAAGGAGTGGTGCCTCCAGAGTGGTTGTTGGATGTCGATGCACCGCCAGTGGGAATCCGTTGAAGTATCTGGGAAAAGTTGTCCATCATCGCGTTCCTTTGTTTCTCGAGGGCCTCTTCGAACAAAATTTTGATAGGATCTCCTGCTCCCTCGTCTTTCTTTTCTTCCCCTATGGGCGGTCGTCGGGGTTTACGAGGCTGATCTTGCAAAGGTTCAACCAGATCGATCCCGAACTCCTTATACCCTGACCTCATTGGGGACATGCAAAGAAGGATCGAGAATGAGCAGACCGCTCTGATACCACTGATCCAAATTTATGTAGGAACACAATGAAATACAAAAATACACCTAAACGCAGAGATGCAGTGGAAATAAGACTTTATTTCATTAATAACAAATGACTGAAATATGCTTATAGACAGAATGGAAATAAACTAGCTAGGGCGTTGACAACTTATCTCTGAGAAGAGATGTCGCGACTACTGGCCTCTGAACTGTGTTACAATGAAGCTCCAAGGCCTATTATTATTGAGAAACAATGGAAAACCCTAAACGTCCAAATATCTAACCGTAGGAGATGAAATGCCAAGACTATGGGCCTCGTTTGGGTAAGTTGATACATCAACTTCCCGGGGAAGTAACTTTGGCATACGATCTCTGTTTGATGTGTTCCATACCTCTTTAGAAAGATCTATCCGAGGACTACAACTTTTGGGTGAGCAATATTGATTTACAATCCATGTTGCTCCCTTTTTTCCCCAAAAACGTCGTTTAAGGCCTCAAAACGGCTCCGGAAGTTCAGGACCCGAAAAACTGCTAAAAATAGTAAACTGTGCGGAAAATGAAAAACTGAAAGAAGCAATGGTGGGGGTCCAAGTGGAATAGGTGGGTGGCCACCAATAACCACTTGGATCACAACTCCTGTGTGCAAAGGATGAACATTGCAAAGCACCCAAAAAAATAATAATAATCCAAAAAAAAAGAAAAAAGAAAAGCTCCAACCACCGCTGACCCCAACCCTACAAGGTCGAATCAAAGAAAAGAAAACAACAAGCACCAGACCAGTGAGAAAGCACAAATATACCGAACTGCACCCCCAAGGCCCTAAAGCTCAAACCCGAGGCAAACAAGCAGAACTAGTAATCCACGAACCAACAAGAACCACCGAGCCAGTAAACAACATATGTATCTCCAATGATTACGAAACTGCAGCCCAAGCACAAAAGCAACCGGAAACATACGAGAAGCATGCGACTACAAATAAGAAAACATTCTTACTTGCAAAATGCAAACACTGAACAACAAACAAGGAATACAAAATGAAATTATGGCATCGAAACTTACTCTGGAACAATGAAATGCAGAAGCGCATGTCGAATCACGAGCGAAATAACAACAAGTAGCAACCGAGAAACCAGCGAAGAACAAGCACTCACCGAACTAGTAAACAATGTATGTAGCTTCAACGATTAGGAAATTGCATTGCAAAGGCAGAACAAGGACGAAACATACAATGGCTATTGAACTGGCGATGGACAAAGAAGACTATGCAAATTCACTGTTACGATATAGAAAGTTTCGAGGAAAAATGTACTTCGAGAAGAGTATTTCATAAACATTTAAGGTTGTTAGGTTGTCTAAGGACCTCACGGTATGCAAACATTTAAGTTGTCAAGGTTGTTCGAGGACATCACGTCATGTAAACATTTAAGTTTTCGGGCCTATTGAGGCATCTCAGAATAAGTATCAATACATTTGAACAAAAATACATCCACTAAAGACGCTATAAACTTTGGAATTCTCAATCACTATAAAGTTCAGATATAAAAACATTTCAATATGCTTAGTACATATCAAAACTTACGGTTATATTTAGCTAGTAGAAAATGCTAATACAAACATTCGAATTAATGCTAACATTAATCCACCTTCAAGCAATATAGAGGAAAAATATATGATTAAAAAACACTGTATACAAGAAAAAGTTTGGATATGTTGTCATATAAAACATTGGGAATAGCGAAGCCGACAATAAGACCTCGAATCTCTTATCCAATCAGAGATCAGTACATATATGTTACTTTTTATTATATAAGAATATATGTTTTTTATTCCATGGCTCCAACAATAGGTATTGTGCAAATATTTAGGGTCAAAGGACAAATTAATATGTAGTCAACGATTTATCGATCGCTATAGTCCCTTTGGAGTAACTAATAACATTATAAAAAAAGTTATGAAAATTTTATAATTATTATATTCTATATAAATTTATTATTAACATAATTATGTTATTATAATTGGTTCATATAATTATAGTGATTAATTTTTGAAAGATGAAAAATAATGCTATCTACATCTATCAACCACTTATGATGTGGTTGTTCTATTAACTAGCACAGCCACTCAAAACCGAGGTTGATGAACGCCGAAAGGCGCAGACAGAAAATGAAACGCACAGCCAGAAAATGAAACTAACAACTAGAAAATGAGCGTTTGCAGCCATCACAGCCAACGTGCTAAATCCAAAGTTTAATCATTTAAAAGTGTCCATCATATAGTGCTACAGTAATTTCTTAATATGATTAGGTAAATGTTAAAAGGTAAACATGCATTCAAAAATACAAGGAAGTTATGAAGAGGAAATCACATTCATTGATTTGGGAGGACTACTAAGAATATGCCAGCATCTTCAATTGTTAGCCATCAGATTAGAATTTTAGATTAAAAGGTGATTAATTGTGCTAATTATCAATAGGTATATGCCTTTCAGCTTAAAAACCTTATAAACTCTATGTCATCCCCAAAAACAATCACAACCATGATTTCCCTATTTCCCAATTGTTATTGATAGCTAGATTAGAAAGCGGAGATACATTGCGGGATCGTTTGCTCCTTTCTCTTAAAACACACAACACAATGAGAAGCGAAGCTGGATGTTGATTAAAGCAGAACCGGAGAACAATTTCAGTGATTGCAAGATAACACATACAATGCAGCTACCAAAACCAGTCGGCTCATTTGCCCATATGTAAAGTCAGGAAATCTGCAGCAGTTGCCACCGACAATAACGATTACCTAACAATTAGGAAAACTCATTTTTTCGCAATGGAGAAATATGCTGGTCATAAAATATATCGCAGTAATGTGTCGACCGTTGTTTAACTTCGTCTTACAGACTAAGAACATAATAAAGGCCTTCTACGTAATTGACAAGTTAGAAATGCATATCTTAATTAATTATAGACAGCAGCAACAATAAGAAGCGGGCGGTAACCTGTGCATCCCTAATTCAACTCTAAGAAACTCTGAGAGTAATAACCACTTAAAAGCGGGTGGCAACCACTAAATATTCTTGCGTCGCCTCAGATTTGCAGCTTTTGCGTTACACATGGACATGTTGGTCAACCTAGCTTACAATTGCAGGCCTTCAAATGTCTGGCCGAATTGCCAATTTGCAGTAGCAACGTTATAGGAAGTGACGGTTCTCCCATCACTGGTTGTGACCTGGAAGGAGAGACTATGCCCATTCAAATAGGAGTTGCTCTGCCAATTCTGTCCCCAGTTGCGAGACATTGCTTGCCAACCAGTGTTGGAACCTTTGATGGAGACCGCCTCCACATCCCCTGCACCTCCTACGTTGCTAATTAGCACCAAATTGAAGTAGGAGTGCCCATTTATTGTGAATCGAACTCCTCCTTTCCTCACGCATGGTACTCTGCATCCATATATATATATTGACATTCTAACTTAGGATTTAACAAAATTTACCGCCAAGTTGGAAATAGATTATCAGAATTGAAGAAAAGCGATAATGTTGATAGAAGAAAACTAGGAATTAATTACCTTCTGAACATGATGGGGACAATGCCACCATTGTAAATGGCAATTTGTTGATAAGCAGGTTGAGCCATGTCGAAGTGTTGGAGAGGTGGATTGCACCATCCTCCATTGTCGTTGGGAAGAGCCGAGTTAGGGGGGCAGAAGTTAGTAGCAGTAACTGTCATAGTGCTCGGTAAACACCATTGCGAGTCGTACTTCTCATTGCATTTCATTTCGGAACAGGCGCCGCAAGTAAGTCCGTTGTTGAAAAGCACGGTGCTCAGCGCAGCTGTATTTGTCCCGTACCCTTGGCTATACAAATTACCGTATCAGCACACACCGCTTGTCAAATTAATTACATTATGTAATTACTTAGCTAACGTATGGTATTAAGAATTTAACACTATTCATCTAAATTCGAAACTGTGAAACCAGCAAATTCAACGGAAATTTTCGAGCATGTAACTATTCCTGCCTAGATTTTCAGTCAGCTAGAGTTTCGTCGCATTGCGGACTTACCCATTGTGCCCGAGGCATCGCTGCCACCGTAAAACGTAGCATGCGCGGATTGCCAACAGTTATCTAGTGCATAAGCAGCACCAACTATCCACCATAAACAAAACATTGTGGTCAGTTGTAGAAACTCCATTTCACTGCAGATCATCAAGAGCCAGAAACGTTAGAACACTGATAAGCGTAGATATCTGACATATATTATAGTTGTTCAATGAATGAAGAAAGAACACGGAAAGCAAGGGTTTCTCAGGTATATGTAGACTTCACCTGAATTTAATATCTAATGTTGGAACTAACTAGAAAAGAAATCAGGACTGATATCTAAATTGATACTTGATTGTAGACCGAGAAAGATCTCCAAATATATAGAATCGGGAGTTCGACGAGGCTTATGATTGCCTTAGAGCTAACTAGAAGAGAAATCAGGACTGATATCCAATAATATACCTTAAAACCTTCTGAGAAAAATGTAAATTTTATACGTATAAATTTTGTTTTATTGATTGCTTAGACTTATAAGTATAAAAAAAATGTAAATTTTATACGTATAAATTTTGTTTTATTGATTGCTTAGACTTATAAGTATAAAGAGAATATTTTTCGATGAGACCACTTGTCATAAAGAGAATATCTTTCGATCAGACCACTTGTCATTGAAAATATAAAATAACAATAAATGTTAAATTATTGGATGAAGTTGTGATATTCTATCCAATTCAGAAAGCAAACTCTACCAAATATGTTAACTTTTTAATTAATCTTGTAAAAGTTGGACATATACATTTCTAGAGATGATATCTAGTGTATGCCCAAACTCATTCTCATTTGACATTCAGTTCATAATGTTTGTTACATGCTTAAATCTGGAGCATGCATTCAAATCATAACTTAACTTCCAATTACCTGAACCTGCAGTCGGGTTAAAGATAGACACCCAACACATGAAAGTGCAGATTCCGCGTAATTCCGCGTAGAGGCAGGTCGTGACCCACCGACTTGGTAAGAACGGGTGAGAAACGCGTCTTAAAGGTTTCAATAATAAACATGAGACAAGAGCAGCTTATTGTTAACTTTGTGTAGCAAGTTGTTCGGCACTTGTTAGATAAACTAATCGCTCAAAATTCAAATACACCTTTCTCTTCTCGTTCAGTGAGTCCGCCCCCTTTAAACATCTTCATCTTCTCATTGCGTGCCCAGTGAGTAGGGCCTAATTTCAGTGAGAAGGGTATATAATTATGTAGCCCTTTCCAAAAAAAAATTACATTTCAATTGAAAACAATAAATTAAATATACACTTCATAAAAAAATGTGTTAAAGAAATATTACATTTTGAATCAAATTTATTTCTAGTAGAGAAATATTACAAAGTTTAAAGATGCTAGTTAAATTAATTGACGTTACATATGATCCTAGCAAAGTGAACAGAAATAAGGCAACAAATGCAATTATTAAAATGCAGAATTTACAAGGAAAAATTGTTCTCTAAATTTAATAGCACAACTGGAAACTCAAAATTAATCCATTTTAAATGCACTAATTTCAAGGCAGCAAAATATCCATGCAAAATATATATTTAATTTATTATAAAAAAAATAAAGATACTCATCTGGATTGAATAGAACATGAGAAAAATGTAGCCATCACTTTTTTTTTATTAAAAAATAAAAAGATTCATGGCAACAATACTCTAGAAATTCCAAAGTGGGGAAAATGTCTATACAAATATTAAATCTACAAGTTAAAAGAAAAGATTTAAAATTTAAAGAAACAAATCTCAACATTTAAACTAAAAACTAGCATATCACACAGACTCCTAATAACATATTGCTAATATAAAGCACATCACACTTGTGCAAGAACATTGGACTCTTGTTAGGGTTCTCAACCAACAAACAATAGTTTCAAATCAATTTAAGAATTCTAAAGACCATTAGAAGATAAGAAAAGCTTACAAAAGGAAGAAACCACTATAGGGGAAGATGTATACTAAAATCATATATTTCATATTCAGAGTGTCATTACCAAAAAATAAAACTAGATACTAAAATTAAAAATAGATACTTCATTTCTATATAGTCATCAAGAAGCCACACAAATCTACATAAAAAAAAAAAATTAAATTAGTGCTACAAAGGATGTGTCTCCTTGATCTTGGGCTTGGATGAGGCAGGTGTAAAAGAGTTATGGGGTATTCTCAAAATATTTGCAAAGCATTATCACACTGATGTACTTTCTCTTGTCTATGGGGAAAGAGAGCTACGCGGCATTTTATTTTGGATCTTCACTTTCTGATGATGTACTCATGTCAATTGAGCAGCTCAAGATCCAAACAAATAAAATCAACTAAACAAAACGAGAATGTTTACAAGATGAAAAAGAGCAGCTCAAGATCCAAACAAATAAAATCAACTAAACAAAACGAGAATGTTTACAAGATGAAAAATCACAATGATTTGATTGAAGGTTTTATTGTCAAAAAGGATGAATAAAAAATGATTGAAAGTTCATGTTGTGACGGGTTCAATTTTGATCCTGCTCAGTGCACTTCTCAACCACAACAACACTTTATCGACACTTGATAAGGCAAAGAAATTGTGAAAGTCTATTCAGGATAGGAAAAAAATATCTCATCATCACACACTAGACACCCACCATTAGTATATTGGCTTCGGTACTTCTCTCCCCTCATTCCCACTACACTTCTCACCCATACACCACCCTCTTTCTCTCCCCTCATTCCCACTACACTTCTCACCCATACACCACCCTCTTGGCACTTTCAACGCCTCTTCATTTTATAGATGTTTTGGTATATCTCTCCCCTCATTTCCACTATACTTCTCAACTACAACACCACCCTCTCAGCACTTTAAACGACTTCCCTTCATATTTTGAGATGGGTGAGAGAATCATTGTGGAAAAGCAGGAATATATTGGAGGGACATTAGGTAAAGTAATAGAAGGCACAATTGGAATCTCAGAAGACCTAAATTGTAAAACATGGGAATTAATTATAATGTTAGCTCTCACTTCACCATGAGGATGAGCTCGTCCACTAAAAAAAGTTTTGGATGGATTTATAAATACTCGTTTCATATGTATAACAAAGTATATTTAAAATTACCCAGTGGAGTCAATGAGACGGTACTGTTGTTTATGACAGAGCAAAATATCTGGGGTTATGGTGTCAAGAGAGGGGTTATGGTGTCAAGAGAGGGACATTAGCCAACAAGAATGTCATCGTATAAACTAAACATAATGTTAATTTCAATAACATTCAGAGGTTTATTTAATCCAACCCAGAAACGAAAGCTATAAGTTGGAGTTATATGGCGAACAAATCTAAAGTCTGGGTAAACGATTCAGAAGTGAACGAAGTTATAAGTCCATAACTAACCCATATGGTGAACAAATCTAAAATATGGGTAAATGATTTGGAAGTGAACAAAGTTCCAAGTCATTAACAACTCCCGAGGATTACAAATAAATGCAACTAAAATAAGGGAAATAATCAGAGATCAACCATTAACAAAAATTGCATGCAGGCGAAGCCTATTTTTCATACTTCGATGGGAAAAAAAAGATTGGTGTTATAAAAAACAAGGTTTTCATACCTGGTAATCCCATAAAGTGTATCTTTGAGTTTTCCTTTTCGAATAAGTTTCTCATAGCTTACTTTATGAATCCTTTCCGAAGTGACTTCCATAGTAAACCACTGAATCTCCTTCTAATCTCCAGAAAATTACCAGAAGAAGCGCAAACGATATTCTGCTGTAGAAATGACTTAGTGTTATCGCATTCAAATGGAATTAAATCGCCGTCGAATGGGAAAAGATTCACTATAGATTGTTGACAGGATTACATTCAATTCAGGATAGGGCTCGAGCCCTTCGTCCTTGCGGTTCAACAGTACACGAAGCCATGTGATGAAGGGTACGTGACATTCATTACATAGTGTAGGGTCAGGGCACGTCGATGAGGTAGACGGTGACGACTCACTGAGGGCAGGATCCGCCGCCCAATTTCAACCTTCCGTTCCATTAAATGTGATAGAACAAGTGGATGACAATGGTCACGGTTCGTACCGACCTATAGTTAAAAATTTTAATTAATAATACTAATGACCAAAGTTCAAACTGCTATGACGGGCATTTAAAACTTTAACCCTTCCTGAGAAATTTAAAATTTTAAATAACATTTCCTTAAAAATTGGTAAAACAAAAATTATGCATTTTGTTTTACGGGCAAATTTTTAAGCAAACTTACGTGTTGAGAGGCTCTTGACTTGCTGTGACGGGTTCAATTTTGAACCCAGCGTGCCCAATACAGTTTATCAGTCTCCAATATAATTAATGGCAAATCATCAGACATTCGCTTCCTCCTCGGCCTCTGCAACTCCCAACAGCAATTACAATTACGAGGTTTTCATCAATCACAGAGGGCCAGATGTTAAGAAAACCTTTGCCAGCCATCTGTACCGTCGCCTTCTTTCCCATGGATTCAGAGTCTTCCTAGACCAGGAGGAAATGCAGGAAGGGGAAAACTTGACTTCTCAAATTGAAGGAGCTATTGCAACGGCCTCTGTTCATGTGGCTATATTCTCTAAGAGATATGCCGAATCAAAATGGTGTCTCGACGAACTCCTCTTGATGTTGAAGTCTGGGGCGACTATTATTCCTGTCTTTTACCATGTTAATCCTTCTGAGCTTCGGTGGACGCGGGGTGAAGGCAAAACCGGAGAGTATGCTGAAGCCCTTCGCAGGCTAGAAAAGAAGAAGAGATACGAACCTCACACTGTTGAAAAGTGGAGAGAGGCCCTTTCTAGGGTTGCAGAGATAAGCGGTTTGGAACTGGAGGCGTGTAATGGGTAAGATTTCTAACTTCTTTTCTCCGATTGACTTTTATGTTCTATAAGCATGTTTCTCACTAACTTTAGTTATCTATCTATAAAAAATCAGGGACGAGGGGGAGCTCGTGGATAGGGTTTTGCAGTTGGTACAGAAAAAAGCCAGAAAACCACTATTGGATGTGGCCATGTACCAAACTGGGTTAGATGAAAAACTAGAAGATTTTGAATGGACGGTGTTATCACAACATCACAGCGAGGAAACCAAAATTGTAGGGATAGCTGGCGTTAGTGGAGTTGGCAAGACGACTCTTGCGAAACAGTTCTTTAACGGTGAGAGATCAAATTATGATCGATCTTGCTTTTTGTTTGACGTGAGAGAAGCTACATCTAGGGGCTCTTTAACATCCTTGCAAAGTAAACTGTATGAGGCCTTGACTGGACGGGATCAAATAATGAATAGCATTGATGAAGGCATAGCGATATTAAAAAGTCATGTCCCGCCTTCTCAAGTTCTAATCATTTTAGACGATATGGATTCTGATGAGCAGATGCGGGCATTATTTTCACCGTTGAAGCATACCCTTAGTTCTCGTAGCTTAATTTTAGTTACATCTAGCAATAAGACTCTTCTTAAAAACTGCGGAGTGGAGGAGTCGTCCATTTATAGTCTGACAGGTCTGAATAGAGAAGATTCTCGACAGCTTTTCTGCTTGCATGCCTTCAAACAGTATTATCCCGTTGTGGGATTTGAGGAAGTTGTTAACCAGTTTTTGGATACGTGCCAAGGATTGCCATTATCTCTCAAAGTGATTGGGGCACTTCTTTACTCGGAAAACCTGGACTTGGGCTACTGGAAGGCCCAGTTACTCAAAATATCCAAAGTACTTCCCACGGATATACAAGGCAGACTTAAAAGTAGCTTTGATAGCCTTGATGAACAAGAGAGGGAGATATTCTTGGACATTGCTTGTTTCTTTATAGGAGAAGACAAAGAGAAGGCCATCAAAATATGGGACGGATCTAACTGGGAAGGATCCATCGGTTTGCGGAACTTGGAGAACAAGTATCTTGTAGAGGTCGACAGCAAAAACTGTATAAGGATGCATGATCACCTCAGAGACATGGGAAAAGCTTTGGCAGAGAAAGAGCCTAGGCTTCGTCTTTGGCGCTTAGCGGAGGACACCTTTTATAATGTGTTCCACCAATCATCTGTACGTGTTTGAAGCTCTACACATTATGTTGTGTTCTTAAATTTATCATCAGAGAAATGTGTTTTTGGTCTTATAAATTGTTTTTGGTCTTATAAATTCTTAAACTTTGCAAGGATGTCTCCTGTTCCTAACAGTTTTCAGTGAACAATTTAGGTACGCGGAATTAACATACAAACATCAGCCATATCTTTGGAAAATCATGTGGAGATCGGCAATTCTTTTGTTCATCTGCGCGGCTTGCAGCTGCTGAGGGTTGAAGGTGAGTGGTGTGAAAGCATATCCAACCACCTGAGACTGTCAAATCTTCTATGGCTCCGCTGGGATTTCTCTTCCGTCAATCGGATCTCGGAACATGTTTCGGAACGTGTCTCGGAAATTGTTTCTTCCTCACAAGGAGTCTCGGAAATTCTTTCTTCCTCGCATCTTGGGTGCTCGGAAGTTGTTTCCTCTGATCGGCCGTGTTGGTACTCTTCTCTGCCTTCCTGTATTCCAGTAAAGAATTTGAGAGTTTTAGAAGTGTTCGGCCGAGAGATCCAATTGGAAACACTGTGGGAGAGTGACAGTGAGGTAAAATTTTGTTTGTGTTGTGGTTCTTTTCAGTAATTAAAAGTTTGTGTATATTTTTCTCCTTTCATAGCAGGTAGAGATTTTTAAATTTAACATGAACAATTTATTGCAGGCACCTATGCAGTTGAGGGAGTTGAATATTGATGCAGCCCATTTACAGTTACCAAAGTCTATTGGGAAGTTGAAGCACCTGGAAAAGGTTGAACTGGGACACACTATTGAAACATTGCCGGAAGAATTCTTTCATCTCGGCTCCCTGCAACATTTGAAAATGCGTGCAAGCATGAAGTTACTGCCAAACGCGCTTGGGAATCTTACGAACCTCCAACATCTTAACTTGACTGGTTGCTGTGATTTGGAAATGCTGCCAAACTCTCTCGGGAATCTTACAAACCTCCAGTATCTTAACTTGTATGGGTGCTCCCGTTTGGAAACGCTGCCGCATTCCTTCAGGTGTTTAATTCGACTTAAACATCTCTGTTTGAAGGGCTGCTCCCAGTTGACTCTCTCGGGCGGAACACTAGGAAATATCATAACGCTCAAAAGCTTAGACCTTTCAGATTGTCTGAAAATAAAAGTATTGCCTCCCCAGGTAACACATCAGTGGTCCCTGGAAAAACTTTTGTTGTGGAAAACAAGCATTAAAGAATTGCCGAGTGATATTGGAAACCTAAGTAACTTGGAAATTCTGAGACTATCCTTTCAGGAATCCTCTATGGAAATGCTGCCTCCTTCTGTTGGTAAGCTAATGAGCTTAAAACAATTGACACTCTTTGGCGGGATTTGGAAATGTTTGCCGGACTCATTTGCAAGGTTGAAACAATTAACAGATCTCACGATAGATAGTGGAAGAATAGAGTATTTACCAGCAGGTGTAAGAGAGTTCAAGAGTCTTAAAATTTTGAAAGTAATTAAATGTCCACTGCGTGAAGTGCCATTTGGCAGGGTGGAAAATGTTGAAGGAAAAGATGAATCACCAGATCTGAGTAGGGGCAGATTGTTGGATGAGAGTGGGCGTATGCTTCTTCGTCTCAAACAGTTAGACCTGCACAGCACAAGAATAACGGAGTTATCATTTGCTGAAGGCGTTTGCGCCAACCTTCGTCAGCTGGACATCAGCGATTGTTTGGAACTGGTGGAGGTTGGAGCACTGCCCCAAACACTTATTTCACTAGACTTGAATGGTTGTTGTGCCTTGACGAGAATAACAGGGTTGTGTGGTCTAACAAAACTTAGAGAACTGGACATCAGAAAGTGTGAAATAGTGGAGGAACTGCCAGGTCTTGAAACGTTGATATCTTTGGTGCATCTCCGGCTTTTTGGATGCTGCAAACTAGAGAGCATAACAGGGTTGGTGCAGGCAACAAATCTTCAAATACCAAGCTCTGAACCTTCTCACAGCGATTCGACAGAGTGGCACTTGTTTAAAGATTTGAAGTTGTGGAAAGAGAAGATGCATGGACCGCAGTTGGGGGCTGGATTTGATTTCAGGCAGGGGAGCGCCCTGTTGTTGGAGGCTGAAAATCTTTGCAGGCGGAAGAACGCACTGCTGAGTAAGGCTATGGATCTTCTCGAGCGGGAGAATGCACTGCGGTTGGAGGCTGCACGGCAGTTGGAGGCTGATCATTTTGCAGATCAGAGAGTACGGTTGACGGTTGCACGGCAGTTGGAGGCTGATCATTTTGCAGATCAGAGAGTACCCTCCAAAGATTTTGTAGATCAAAGAGTAAGGTTGGCGGTTGCAAGGCGGTTGGAAGCTGATGATTTTGCAGATCAGAGAGTACGGTTGGAGGTTGCAGGGCAGTTGGAGGCTGATGATTTTGCAGATCAGAGAGTACCGTGAGGTTGCACGGCAGTTGGACGCTGATGATTTTGCAGATCAGATAGAGATAGGTAATGAGGATTGGTTAAGATTAATCACTAAGCATTTGGCTCACTGCATAATGCTTAGTCTCTATATTTCTGAAATTCATCATTAACTCAGTGCGCATAGTGCTTAGGCTCTATATTTCTGAAATTCTCTATAATATATATTTTTACAAATCAGATAGACATAAATAATAAGAATTGATTAAAATTAAGCACTAAACATCATTGTATAGTGATTAACCTCTATATTTCTGAAATTCATCATTGACCTGTATAGTGCTTAACCTCTATACTTCTGAAATTCATCATTGACTCACTTGCATAGTGCTTAGCCTCTGTACTTCTGAAATTCTCTCTAGTATATACTTCTGAAATTTGGGGTACAGATATGATTTTGGAAATAATTGTGTATAATATCAATGGGATTTGGTTTGGTCATGTAAATCGACCTGGCTCTGGCCATGTGTCCTTCACCGTACTACATTCATATTTCCATTTAATGTGCATGGGAGTTGGTTATTGCGCATTATCCAATCTCGGCTAGTTGTGATCCGATGGTCGATAGGGAAGAAAGGTCTTTGATGACCTAGGCGCTGCCCTCGCATGCTTTTCATCGATGCATTTTTTTGGTTCGTGGAGTTCAGAGCTCGACCCTAGCAATTTGTTGTTGTTAATGTTGCTCCTGGTCGTTGTTGTGAGTGTTGGTTAACCATTAAAGGGCAGGTGCTACTTCTGTACGAACCATTTCATTCTGGGATTTTTTTCTCTGGTTTGTTGGTGGAATCTCGGTGGGAGTTTGGTGATTGGTGACTAGCATTTTATTGGTGATTGTTTTGGGTTGCGGGTGAACGGTTTGCTCTACTGTTTGCAGTTTTTCCTCGAGCCATTGGTGCTGCTTTCCCTTCAACTGTTTGTTCTATCTCGTAAGCCCTAATTCAGCCCAGGCCATGATTATAATTCATTTAGTTTCTCGTCGAGCCATTGGTATTGCTTTCCCTTAACTGTTTGTTCAATCTCATAAGCCCTAATTCAGCCCAGCCCATGATTATAATTCATTTAGTTTCTCGTCGAGCCATTGGTGTTGCTTTCCCTTAACTGTTTGTTCAATCTCATAAGCCCTAATTCCAATGTTCCACCAAGACGGGGGGACGGGGGGACGAGGGTGCGGGGGGACGCACAAGGGGACGTGACGTGAGTACCCCCAAATTTTAGGGATTTTTTGGGAAATGGGGGACGGGGGACGTCACATATATAATATAAAAAATTAAAAAAATAAAATTTTAAAAACAAAAATAATAATGATAAATCTCAACAATAACATAAATTAGTAGATTGAAAAGGGACTAAATAGTAAATAATCAATACTAACAACTAAATACTAACAATAACATAAATCTCAACAACTAAATACTACTAAATTAGTAAATTGAAAATTCAAATTTATAAATGATATAAAGTTATAAACTATTAAACATGATTCAAAATTCAATTCAAATTCAGTAATGAAATACATTGATTCATAAATCATAAATGGAAGTTGAAACATAAATAGTAAA